>JAGDYQ010000259.1:900400-1050400 GCA_021962125.1 Bulinus truncatus | reverse complement strand
TTCCTGTTAGGCTCGTGATATGCCACACATCCAGGGGTTGATTCCCCGCCCGCCCTCACGACCGACCACCCCACCCACCTACCCCTTCCCCACCTTTAACACGAGGCTGCTCATTGTTTCCTCCCCTCCCCCTCCCCACCACCCCCATGGCCTGGGATGGTGAGTGCAATGCCAGGTTGGGTGGGGTTATTTGGGGAGGAAGGTAGTCGCGAGGTAGGGAAATAATTACCAGCAGGTTGGTTCGCACCCCCAAATCTTGATCAACTGGACGAATTGCATCGGGGGTGGTCGAGGTGTTGGAGGAGATGGGTTTCATCAAGGATAGAGCGGGGAGGGGGGTGAGGGCGCCATGAGATAAAACATGAAAAACGGTAGATATGGGGGGGGGGTGAAAATGGCGTAGGTAATAATGTGGGTGCTTAAGGAGGACGTTATTTTAGATAGATAATTAGATAGAAAATAAATAAATATATATATATATATATATATATATATATATCATATATAGATAGATAGACAGACAGACAGACAGACAGACAAATAGACTGACAGAAAGAAAGACCGACCGACAGATAGACAGATAGAAATACAGACAGACCGACAGATAGATAGATAGATAGATAGATAGATAGATAGATAGATAGATAGATAGATAGATAGATAGATAGATAGATAGATAGATAGATAGATAGATAGATAGATAGATAGATAGATAGATAGATAGATAGATAGATAGATTAAATTAGACTCAAGCTAGTTCACTAGGGACACACACCAGTGGTTTCATATTTTGACCCTTTCAACGTCTTTGCACCATCCCCCCCCCTTTTTTTTTCTCCTTCTGACTGACCGGTCTGAACCTATTTGACGTTCCACAGGGACAACCCCCCCCCCCCGCACCCAACCTTCTCTCCCCCCCCCCCAGTTTTGGCCACTACTCAAGTTTCCTGCCCCTCTATCTCGGAGTGCCGAGAGACTCAACCCCAGTGGCTTGTCTGAGAGTGACAGGTCACTGACAAGTCTGGTCCCGTCCAGCACTTTATGACTTTAGCTGCCGGTTGATTTCTTCATTTCCCCCGGCTTAAACGTTTGAACGGGAAACAAAGACCGGAGCAAAAGGAGTCAACACTCGACAGCCGTCCGCACTATTCGCTGTACAAGGTAAAAGTCAACACTCGACAGCCGTCCGCACTATTCGCTGTACAAGGTAAAAGTCAACACTCGACAGCCGTCCGCACTATTCGCTGTACAAGGTAAAAGTCAACACTCGACAGCCGTCCGCACTATTCGCTGTACAAGGTAAAGTCAACACTCGACAGCCGTCCGCACTATTCGCTGTACAAGGTAAAAGTCAACACTCGACAGCCGTCCGCACTATTCGCTGTACAAGGTAAAAGTCAACACTCGACAGCCGTCCGCACTATTCGCTGTACAAGGTAAAAGTCAACACTCGACAGCCGTCCGCACTATTCGCTGTACAAGGTAAAGTCAACACTCGACAGCCGTCCGCACTATTCGCTGTACAAGGTAAAAGTCAACACTCGACAGCCGTCCGCACTATTCGCTGTACAAGGTAAAAGTCAACACTCGACAGCCGTCCGCACTATTCGCTGTACAAGGTAAAAGTCAACACTCGACAGCCGTCCGCACTATTCGCTGTACAAGGTAAAAGTCAACACTCGACAGCCGTCCGCACTATTCGCTGTACAAGGTAAAAGTCAACACTCGACAGCCGTCCGCACTATTCGCTGTACAAGGTAAAAGTCAACACTCGACAGCCGTCCGCACTATTCGCTGTACAAGGTAAAGTCAACACTCGACAGCCGTCCGCACTATTCGCTGTACAAGGTAAAAGTCAACACTCGACAGCCGTCCGCACTATTCGCTGTACAAGGTAAAAGTCAACACTCGACAGCCGTCCGCACTATTCGCTGTACAAGGTAAAAGTCAACACTCGACAGCCGTCCGCACTATTCGCTGTACAAGGTAAAAGTCAACACTCGACAGCCGTCCGCACTATTCGCTGTACAAGGTAAAAGTCAACACTCGACAGCCGTCCGCACTATTCGCTGTACAAGGTAAAAGTCAACACTCGACAGCCGTCCGCACTATTCGCTGTACAAGGTAAAAGTCAACACTCGACAGCCGTCCGCACTATTCGCTGTACAAGGTAAAAGTCAACACTCGACAGCCGTCCGCACTATTCGCTGTACAAGGGTAAAAGTCAACGCGAGCCTACCACTGAATTATAGTCTATGTGGTTTGAGGATGTCGTGAAAGCTTCGTAATTACTTTCTGGCTAGATAGGTATAGTGGTATGGTAGGTCTTGCCTTAGTGACTAGACTCTGTGAAGTCACTTGCAGGGCCCGTCATTCATCCCCACACCCCCCCCCCCACATAGCCGATATTGCAATGGCCAGTGCTCGTCTTTCATCCCCAACCCCCATGGCCGGTATTGCAATGGCCATGTAGCCACCACTGGAAACTTCCACCATGACCTGAAACATTTTCACACGGTTCTTACCGGAGATCGAACACGGGGCCCCTGGATAGTTGAGCGCTATATCGCACGACAACCCGTCTCCTGTGACCATATTAAACTATATTTTACCTTGCTTTCTGGTAAGGTTGGTCTAGCCTTGCCATCAGTCTTGTCTCTTCCAATATCGGATATGTGATGAAGGGATAAAGGTGTCCTTCCTGTATCAAACATGATAGGCCTTATAGCCACTAATAGGCCCTAAGGCCATTAATAGACCCTAAAGCCACTAATAGGCCCTCAAGCCACTAATAGGCCCTAAGTCCACTAATAGGCCCTCAAGCCACTAATAGGCCATGTCCACTAATAGACCCTCAAGCCAATAACAGGCCCTGAAGCTACTAATAGGGCCTAAGGCCACTAATGGGTCCTAAGTCCGCTAATCCCGATGCGGCCAGATGGTCTATGACCACCATGAGGCCTCGATGGTAAACTTGCAACTTGATTGGGATGGTAGAAAGAGAGCTTCTACAAAAAAGACAGGGCCTAATTTGTGTCGATATATGAGCCGGCGGGAGGATTAGGGGGTGGGGGGGGTCGGGTGTTAGGGATTTGTACACAAAAAGCGTTTTGTTTTTTTTATGTATGTGAAGAGCACCCCCCCCCTACCAAGAGTCAGATGCCCCTGACAGGGGAGGAGCGTCTCATTTGTTCATAAACCTCTCACTCTGTATGAACTCATATACACTTCTCTGATATACTCTTCTCAGTCATTATTATCATTTTCCTCATAGTTGCAGATTGACATCAACTCCCCCCTCCCCCCGCGGAGGAAAAGGACGGGGGATGGGAGGGTGAATGGTTGAGGTAAGGGAGTATTTGGGGGAGGGGGAGGGGGGGTAGACAGACAGGAACAATAAAAAAAAAGAAACAAAAATAGCCCATCCCACGTTACCAGGAGGGTGCCAGTGTGGGTCAGGTCACTTCCGTCATTACGTAATGCCTGGTACTGTCACGTGTGACTGTTTGAAACACACCAAAAAAATGGTGTCATCGGCTCTAACACAGAGCGTAAAAATATTTATTATGACATTTTAAATTGGTCCTCCGTCTGAATGATACAGACCACGGACACACATAGATACACACATACCAACATAAACAAAATTACAGTCACATACATGTACACGCTCACATACACACCCAAACATATATTTTTACTCACGTCCATACATGCACCGCAGTGATTCATCACTCACCTCATCATGTCAACAATTCATCCAGTTGTCACAGTGTTCAATAAATGTTCACAAATTGCATACTAAATATCCATATTGATACATTACCATCAGAAACATAACAGTTTATACGATATAATGCACACTACGAAAGAGTCATCATATATAATAATACTCATTTCCAGTGTGCGTTAAATCGAAAGTAAAGAATTAATACAACAGTATTCCAGTTTAAAATACAATCATGAAAAAAAATCGGATCTGCCCGAAACCAAAAATAACCTAGCCTACCGATCAAGCATAAGGGGATAAAACTCTATGCAAAGGATTTGCAGGATACAGCTAGTGTATATATATGATAAACAAATGTCACTGACATACATACACTTACTCTAATTAATTTTCATTTGAGCGTTTAACCCTGATCAAATGTGTCATTTTTCTAAATAACTTCCCTTTGTTTGTTTTAACTGAAATGTGCACATTAAAATTTAATGTACATGTATATAAATATTCAAAGAGGGTGACATGAAATAATTGGGACGATTGTACGTAAACTGTATACATGAAATATTGATGTACCGATAACCAGGCTTGCGGAGCCGCCAAATTTTTTTTCCGGCTCCGGCTCCCACAAATTTGACGGCTCCGGCTCCGGCTCCCCATTAAGATAGTATCACACGAGACAAAAATTGTAATTGCGCCACGCAAACATGCCGCTGATAAAAAGTTATGCAAATTTTGTCGCGTTCACCCCCATAGAAGGCCCGAAGCGTGCGGGGGGACCGGGGCCCCCTGCGTTTTGTCTGGCCCCCTCTGCTTATTTGTTCTACTAAGTAAAATGTATTACCTGCCCCCCCCCTGCTATTGCCTGGCCCCTGCTGTAGAATGCCTGAATACATTTTACTAAGTAGAGCAAATAAGCAGAGGGGGCCAGACAAAACGCAAGGGGGAGCTAAGCCCCCCTGCCCCCCCCCCACACACGCTAAGGGCCTGATTCGCGGTCAAATAATAATACGAAATGACGCGTTCTATTTGTCGTCTTAGTAAAAATTTATTTTAAATGATTGATACAATTATTCTATGAAATAAAACTGTTTTAACTTTATATATAACAAAATAACATGCCATTAAAAAAAATTTCGGAGGGTAAACAAGATTTAAAACGAACACAAAACGATTCCCCGTTAAAGATTTCTTGTGGTGATGTGCGTGCACGCTATCATTTTAACGCTGTTACTGTTCGTAAAAATAACAACATTTCAAATTGTAGGAAGCAAACAATCAAACAAATTTGGAATTTTAAAGCTAACAAAAAAATTCTGCTGTAAAAAAAAAGCATTTGGGAGCCGTGGAGCCGCCAGATTTTTTCGGCTCCGGCTCCGGCTCCAGCAAAATGTAGGGGCTCTCGGCTCCGGCTCCGAAAGCCTGCCGATAACAATATTGATGTATAGATGATTTGAATCGATCGACAGACAGACAGATGAATAGATAAGATATGTATATAGATAAATATACATAGATAGATACCTAGATAGATACATTATTACATAGATACATAGATAGATGCATAGATAGATACATAGATAGATACATAGATAGATACATAGATAGATACATAGATACATTAATACATAGATAGATATTCACAACTGAAGTTCATATTGCCGAGTATAAATCAACAGATAGAAAGGTGCACATTAAAATTTAATGTACATGTATATAAATATTCAAAGAGGGTGACATGAAATAATTGGGACGATTGTACGTATATATACATAGATAGATGCATAGATAGATGATACATAGATAGATACATAGATAGATGATACATAGATAGATACATAGATACTTTATTACATAGATAGATATTCACAACTGAAGTTCATATTGCCCAGTATCTATCAAACAGAAGATACAATTAAGACAAACGGATTAGCTCCGGTAAATTCATCCATCTCCTTCCTGTCAACCACTTGACCCCCAGTCTCTCTCTCTCTCTCTCTCTGTCTCTCTCTCTGTCTCTCTCTCTCTCTCTCTCTCTCTCTGTCTCTCTCGCTCTCTCTCGTTCAATTCTCACTAATTGATGTTGACCCCCCTACTCCCGGGCCAAAAAACCCCGGTTCTGGGTACACTCTGTGGCAGTGTGGGTGTGTGTGGTGTGTGTGTGTGTACGTATGTGTGTATGTGTTTGCGACTCCGGTGCAGCTTTTGCTAGCCTCAATCAGAGCTGCTAATCCCGTCTAGAAATATTTTCCCTTTCAAGTTTTGATCCTGTAAAAACTCTTTGCTTTGATGTTGACAGTCTCTTTACTTTGTGAACGGTTTGGGGGTGGGGGAGGTGGCCGGGGGGGGAAGATGAAAGATTGGGGGAGGGGGGGGGTTGAGGATATGTGGGAGGAGCTGATAAATAAGAGATTAATACAAGCTGATACAGGCTGTGTGATTACTGGGTGTGTGATACAATGTGTGTGTGATACTAAGTGTGTGTGATATTAAGTCTGTGATACTGAGTGTGTGTGTGATACTGTGTGTGTGATACTAAGTGTGTGTGATACTGTGTGTGTGATACTGTGTGTGTGTGTGATACTAAGTGTTTGTGATACTGTGTGTGTGTGATACTGTGTGTGTGATACTGTGTGTGATACTGTGTGTGTGATACTGGATGTGTGATACTGTGTGTGTGATACTGTGTGTGTGTGTGATACTAAGTGTGTGTGATACTGTGTGTGTGTGTGTGATACTGTGTGTGTGTGTGTCATACTGTGTGTGTATGTGATACTGTGTGTGTGTGATACTGTGTGTGTGTGTGATATTGTGTGTATGTGATACTGGATGTGTGATACTGTGTGTGTGATACTGTGTAGACTGATGAAGTAATAATTATATGACGGTAAATCAAAATATTGAAATTCAGGTTGTACATTGACATTTAGAAAGTACCTTGACATTTAGAAAGTACCTTGACATTTAGAAAGGACCTTGACATTTAGAAAGTACCTTGACATTTAGAAAGTACCTTGACATTTAAGCCGAATATTAACAGTTTGAACAAAAAGAAAACGAAAACATTGTTTACCTCATCCAAACGAAACATCGTTATTACAACCATCAGTCCATTCAGTTGGTCACTCACTAAACTGTTCAAACTGTGGGATACAGCTCTTGGATCAATAATTACGCCAGCAGTCAATTCAAGGTATCTGGATAATCTGTGTGAACTTTGTTTAAGTGCGGTATTTCAAGATGTCCAATGATAGGTCATTTGTTTCCAACCGACCCCCAGATGACCAAGATACGTTTATCTCTAAGTCTGCCTACATTTTGTTGCAAATATGGGTGCAGAGGCCATGGAGTCACCACTGTGTAGATAGGTTACTGGATTTGAACCCGCATACTACATCAATTCGATAGGACTCACAATTAATAATCTCACCGAGTAAACTATCCGAGCCTTCCTTTATGTATATATATTTATTTGGATACCCCCCCCTTCAGCCCTCACTTACCCAACTTACTTCAAGTATTAATTCCTATTATGTCTGACTTGCTGTACCCTGCAAAAACCTTTGCATAGAGTTATATCCCCTTAGGCTTGATCGGTAGGCGAGGTTATTTTTTGTTTCGGGCAGATCCGATTTTTTATGTTTGTATTGTAAACTGGAATACTGGTGTATTAATTCTTTACTTTCGATTTAACGCAGAGCCCAAATCGCGTATATATATATATAGATTGTATTGACTGGATGGCCACCTCCCCCACCCACATCCCCATGGGCACTCTAATACCTAAGAGATGTCTCAGCAGCCCTCCACCTTCTCTAGGTAATTGACGCATTTGTTAGAATAGAAAAGAATTGGCGCACGGCTGTCTCTCCACCCCCCCCTCCACCCCCTACGTAAATACATGAGAACCGCGCTCCTTAAATTTGTGTATGCCATCGCAGTCATGTGATGTCACATCCAACATAATGAACAAACATCAAAAGGTGACTTCTAGCTTATTATCTCTGACAGGCTAGAAACAATATAAATATATACATAAATCACTCACGCAATTAAAAAAAAACCAAAAAGAAATATTAAAAAACTCCTTAAATCATACTAAATCAGAACCAAAAAAAAAACATAAATAAAATGTGTTATTTTGTAACTCAACTCTTTGTGCAGGCTGCGGAGGGAACAGTAAATCAAAGACTGCCATTTTATTTCCTGCATCTGTCAGACTGAAGCGTCAGAACAACAGCAAAACAAAAAACAAAAACAGAAGAAAAGGAAGAAAAAGCTTTGAAAAAAAAACACCCCAGAAACAAAGAAATAGCTTCAATCATTCGCGTGACCATCAAATCATCATCCACCTGGTTGTAAATCGTCATCCACCTGGTTGTAAATCATCAGCCACCTGGTTGTAAATCATCATCCACCTGGTTGTAAATCATCAGCCATGTAACAAAGTGAGGAACTTTTTATTGGGTTGTATTACCTTTGCAAAGGCTTGGGGGAAAAAAAAGTATGTGGAGGGTGTAAATCATATTGGCTGTTTTATTCTTCTAGAGATTTATGTAACACCCTCACACACACACACATAAACACACACACACACATAGAGATAAAGATCCAACTAGCCCAACGGTTCCCGGCCTTTTAAACTAAACTAGCCCTAACTCACACACACAGAGATAAAAATCCAACTAGCCCAACGGTTCCCGGCCTTTTAAACTAAACTAGCCCTAACTCACACACACACAGATAAAGATCCAACTAGCCCAACGGTTCCCGGCCTTTTAAACTAAACTAGCCCTAACTCACACACACACAGATAAAGATCCAACTAGCCCAACGGTTCCCGGCCTTTTAAACTAAACTAGCCCTCACTCACTCACTCACTCACTCTCACACACACAGACATATATATATATGTAGATCCACCTTGACCAAATCCCTGCCTTTCTAAATGGACGAACCCCCCCCCCCCTATTCCTCTAATACGAAGCCTCTTCGCTCAAACCTATAATTTAAAAGTTTGTAATTTCAGGCAAACCTGTTCTTAAGGATAGACAAACTAGGTCACTGCCCACCACCAAACTGTCATGGGCCCCCATTCCAGTTAAACTTTCAATAAAAATGAAGCTATAGGGCCCGGGGGGACTTTCGATTTTGGACCCCCTCCACCTCACCCTAGGTATGCCTCTGCATGCTTTACAGGGAAATATATTGAGAATCACTGGACTTCCGTGGTCCCACTCCAAGCAACCGTTTTGTAGATTCAACAGCTGACTCAGGGATTAGGACTGAGACAGGTATAGAGAAGTTTGTTGTTTGATATTCGGATACAGCGAGCATACAGACTAATGACTCAATGAATCATTACATCAGAGACCTGGTGCCAGATCCAGATCTAACATATTTAAACCTTCACCCCCCCCTAACCCCCCCCCCCCCCCCCAACTCCCCTTCCACTACCTCCGACACTATGGTGTGTGATACGTTGAAATATTTGGGTAAATGGAATGGGGTGGGTGGGTGGGTGGAGGGGTGGTGGATTTAGAAAGGACGGGAAATAGGTGGTTGGATAGAGAGATGGAGAGACCTGAGAGAGAGAGAGAGAGAGAGAGAGAGAGAGAGAGAGAGAGAGAGAGAGAGAGAGACAGATGGGGAGAGAGAGATGAGGGTGTAGCATGTCAAGATTTATCGGATATCACGCATGCGCTGACAGACTTGGTGGCCAGATAAACCAGATAATGAAGGAACCGATTCTCCGCTTCCAGTTTTATCTACGATCGTTCATATTGCTGGGTTGTGGGCCGGGCAGAAAAAACAGAAGCCCCGTTAACCCCTTCTCCCCCTCCCCCCCTCCACCCCTCAACTCCACCCACCAGGGCGATATTTCAACTTGGCCGCAAGACCTGTCAATTGTTACCTGTCTTAACATTTTGTATACATTTATATATATATATATATTCTATTAAATTTCAAACACCCACTACTATTCAGACATGAACGCGTTCACTCTAACCCCACTCCCCGCCCCCTTCAATAAAAAGCGGTCTGGATTAAATATAAAAATATCCAATAGAGTGAACTAAAAAAAAAGGAGTTCAATCCCTTTGCTCAACCATCACAACATTTACAACATTTTCGTAAAGTTTAGCAGCGGCTTGAAGTTGTAGAATTGTTCCTTCGGCTGTTGTGGAATTTCATTTGTTGTAAATTCATTAGAACTTGAGGCTAGGAAATCATTTGGCAAATACTTAAATGGGGGTGTGGGTGGGTGGAAATGACATGTGGTAAATTGTGGATCAGAATTTTTTGGTGGATTAACACAGGGCCCCTTAACACCGTTATGCCCCCCTTCTGGAAAAAAACAGCGTAATGCCCCCCTCCTCCAGACAACCACTGAAGGAATGAAATATAATTGTTCAATTAGCAAGGGGGCACATTATGGATGTGAGGCAACAAGGCGTGTGCCCGTGTGAGCCCATTCTATAAGATTGGTGTGACGCAAGGAACTTTCGGAAACACTAGAAAAACATGTATGCGTTAAACGCAAACGGAAACACAACAAGATATGTCTGATGTGCCGTTACGCGATTTGAAAGCTGCAGATATTGTGTATGATGATGGCATGTATTGTAACATGCATGACAGCGTGTTGAATGACACGTTTTGCAACATGCATGATGGCGTGTAGATGGCGTGTGTTGTTTTAATTCAGATGGAATTAAAGCCCTTTTTTAATTAAATGTAACGAAGTGGCTACGGTACCATCAAGCACCATTACATTAGGGTTAGGAATATGGCTGGTGCCCGTATTTTTTTTCGGGTCCAGCAATTATATTAGGGTTAGGAATAGGGTTAGGATTACGGTTAGGAATAGGGTTAGGGATAGGGATAAGGTTAGGGATAGGGTTAGGGTGTGGAGCAATATCTATTGCTGGTACCTGGAAAAAAAATACTGAGTCCCGCTTGATGGCACCGTAGCCACAGCGAAAACGTAATTAATCTCATTTACTTTTTTTTTGTTAGTTGTTGACGGTATTAGACAAGGCGTTGTTTTTCTTGAGGAGTATTTCTGAAGCACCTTTCAGGGTCACAGCCAGAAACCCGAGAAGGGGGTGGGGGCGATAGACTGAAGTTATAATTAGGTTGAAGGGTGTTAAAAGTTACACATTTTTATTATTTCATATTTAAAACTTATTCTCAGCCAACTTTGTTTTGTTTGTTTTGTTTGTTTTGTTTGTTTTTTTTTGTTTTTTGTTGTTGTTTTTTTTAAACTCTTAAATATTTCTCCATATTGACCTCCCCTTGTCCCCTGTTCTATTTTTATATCATGAAGAATTGGGTGTCTAGAGAGTTGGGGTGGAGGGAGGGGGGGACGGGCGGTGCGGGAGGAGATAGAAACCTACTGATACTCTTTTAACACTTGTCCATCAAACTCGACATTTTATGGACATCCGTGCACCGAACACACACGGCTCATCTCACAGTTCTCGCGATAGTCCGTCTATTAACGTGCACCGGTGAACTCGGGGGCTTGGCTCACGGATGGGAAGGACGGTACATCTATTAAATCGCTGTCAAGGCCGGACATGTGAGGAACGAACGCTGGCTCGGGGAATTCCGGGCTATTCCGGGCCAAGCTTTTGTCACTTCGGGGAATACAAAACAGCGTCAAACGACAGACATCGGTTTTAATGTCTTGTCATTGAATGTCTGCTGATATTCGTGTTCCCAACTTCTGAGTAAGGAAAACGGACTTTTCTCAAACCAGTATGTTACGAAGTATGGTGTTTAGAGCTACAGAGAGCAGCAGTGCAAGTGTAAGGCAAAGCGAACTGCAACAAATACGATAGCTGAAGCCAGTTTGTGAGAGAACGCACTGTTTTGATGTGAGACATCAGTAGATACTCGACTGTTCACCTGAGAGTCCTGGGTTCGATCCTCGGTGAGACCCATGGGAATTTTGCCAGGTGAAATTCGTTTCAAAGTCGTCCCACAAACCCACCCAGCTTTAAAAGGATACCTGACTTTTAAGTTGGGGAAGTGAAGTCGGCTGGGCGTTGTGCTAACCACACAATCCCTTCATATGCCGAGGTTCTAGAAACAGTTGAATTCTACACTTCATCTGACAATCAAAGGAGGTCATGACGTAATACAGTTTTGTTGTTTCTTCTTCTTTTTTGTTATTTACCTTTTATAGGTTTTATATATATATATATATATATATATATATATATATATATATATATATATATATACACCGGCGGCGGAACGAAATATTTTAAGGGGGGGCAAGCCCTTGAAAATTTAAGGAGGGGCAAGACAAAATATGACCGAAAGACAAATTTTACCCCCTTAATTCTATAATAGAATATAGTAATTCTGTAGCAAGTATTTAATCGATATTATTAAAAAATAATATATTAAAAAAATAAAAATGAATATTGAGCACTTCTGTCGTCAACTGATTCGTAATGTCAGT
The DNA here is from genome assembly GCA_021962125.1 of Bulinus truncatus. Taxonomy (NCBI): domain Eukaryota; kingdom Metazoa; phylum Mollusca; class Gastropoda; family Planorbidae; genus Bulinus; species Bulinus truncatus. The sequence continues at coordinate 1,038,200 of JAGDYQ010000259.1, read as the reverse complement.
TTGTTCACAAATTTAATAATGAAAATAGATCAGAAAATTACTGATAATTATCATGAATGATGATGAATATGAAACCGGAAACGGGAAACTCAATAAACAAAAAGTAATTTATGAAAAGATAATAAATAATTGTATTTTCTTTAAAAATTACATTTGCCGTCATTCGGTAGATGGCAATACTTCTCTATACTTATAAGACGCATTTGCTATCTGTCTGTCTGTTCCCTTAAAACTCAAGATCCAGACAACCAAATAACGTGAAATTTGGTACATGCAGTGGCGCAACCAGGCCAAATCATCAATACATAATTTACGTTATAAAGTTACAAAAAAGACTGTCAAACTGTCTTTTTTCAATATGTGAGCCACCCCCCCCCCCAGCATTTTTTGCTGGTTGCGCCACTGGGTACACGTACACAAAATTACATGGGGAATGTTCTTAAACAGGTTTCGTTCCATCTCAATGGGTACTTTAATTGTAATTAATTATTTTGGATATCAAAGACATGAAAATTGGCAAACTTTTACCCCGATTTCAGGTTTTACAAGCTTCTCTCCCACATAGCTAACTTACTATAAATATGATCGGTACGGGAAACCAAATATCACATTACTTAATAAATTATTACATTCCATTCCTTCATCCATTGTCATCTTTTGCTACAGTCATGCCTAAAAGAGAGAGAGAGAGAAAGAGGGGGGAGGGAGGGAGAGAGGGAGGGAGGGAGAGAGAGAGAGGGGGAAGGATGGAGGGAAGGAGGGAAAGAGGGAGGGAGAGAGGGAGGGAGCAGAGGCGTAGCTAGGGGGCGGTGGTACATATGTCCCCGGGCGCCGAGGTTCAGGGGCGCCAAATGGTATATTTTACATACAATATTATATGGTTTTCGAATGGGGGGCGCTAAAAAGGTACTAAAAGGTAAAATGCCCCGGGCGCAAGTTGCCTTGCCCCCCCTCGCTATTCCTCTGGGAAGGAGGGAGGGAGGTAGGGAGAGAGAGGGGAGGGAGGGGAGAGAGAGGGAGGGAAAGAGGAAAAGAGAGGGGGGAAAGAGAGAGAGGGAGAGAGAGAGAGAGGAATTGCCAAAATGGTTGTGTATCGCATTGCTTTAAGATAAATGTACCCTATTATTGCATGCAAATAAACCCTTTTTTTACGCGTCTTTTAAATCTTAATTAAACGTCAAATTACGCTTCTTAAATAAACAGAAAACCTTATTTTAAACCCGGGCTCTGCCCGGGTACTTGCAACTAGTTTTAAAATATGCCACAACAACTCTCAATAATGTGATTATTGTAAAATGTAAATTAATTATAATTTCTTTCAAATATTACATTTAAGAAATAAATCAAATGAATTATGAAAAAGAAAATTATGCATACAAACTTAAATTAATATACAAAGGTGAAAAAGTTAAACAAAGTTAAAATTTTAGGGGGGGGGGCAGACTGGGAATTCAAGGGGGGGGCCGCCCCCCTTAAATGTTTTAGGGGGGGGGGGCCGCTGCCCCCCTGCTCCGCCGCCAGTGTATATATATCTGAAACAAACTGCTAAAGTCTAGTGTACAATTGTTCAAGTAAGAGCCCAGTATTGTGTAACCTTTTATCCCCCTTTGAGACCCCCTTGTGTACAGCGGTCTCATGGGCCCTATTTCGACGCCACTGCCAATCACATTTTATATAGGTTAAGAAAGAATTCGCCCATCTACATTATAATTATATATTTTTTAACTCCTCCCCCCTCCCCACAATAATTTTCGTAACAGAAAGACCCATCCACCCTCTCACACACATTCACCCACCCACCCACTCATATACCCATCAACTCACCCATCCACCCACTCACATACACACCCACACACACATTCGCCCACCCACCCACTCACATACCCATCAACTCACCCATCCACCCACCCACACACCCACCACCCACACATTCACCCACCCACCCACCCATCCATCCACCCACCCATCCACCCACCCACACAGCCACCACCCACACACAGCTGTGAACGGACCATCAGTCAGTCACACATGTGAATGTATTTGTTTGAAGAGTGAAAGACAAATGGGTAAGTTATGATGCAGAACTTTCGTCAATTTTTTTTTAAACGAATGTAAAGTTTGTTTTGCCCCATCGGGCCAGATGAAGTGTAGAAATCATTAGTTTCTGCAACCTCTGCAAATAAGGGATTGTGCGGTTAGCACAACGCCCAGCCGCGTTTTACTTCCCTAACTAAAGTTGGGTACGCATTTAAAGCATGGTGGACTTGGGGGAACTTTCAATTCAATAACATTTCATCAGGACCTGGAAAAATTCCCTTAGTTCTCACCCGGTACTCTTTACGTCGACATTCAAGCGCTCTACACCACTCTACCATCCGTCCGCTATGTAACAATGAAAGAGCAGTCGTCATGGTAACAAATGACGCCGCTCACTAACCATGTAGTAGTGTATTAGATTTTTTTTTGTAACTTCAATAACGGTCTAGGGGAGGTAATCCTGATTTTTTTTTAAAAACCGATTTAAATAAATTCAGGTTAAGAGTTATCGATCCTACGTCCCTGTTGAAGATCTTTGATGAGATTGATGGATGAGACTGGATCTGGGCAGGCGGTTGTGTACTGTGACGTTAATACTTATGTCACGTGGTATTCGGTGTGAATCTGAACGACGTAGTTTAATTTGACCCTTACGGTGGCTCTGACCATGCCCATGCTGTGATGTGGGGAAACATTATTGGAGTCTCCCGCAGTGCCTCCATGACCATTGCAGCGACTAGCACGACAGACATTACGAGAACGGGATATACTTAGCCACTCACGTTGTGTTGAGGTCTCAGAAAATGTTAAACAAAATTAAAGGTGAAAAACTCTACAGGTGATGATGGAAATTAAAAAAAAAAGGTATTTCAAGAAAATACATTTTATACCATTAGATTATACCAGCACTCTTGCTATATATATATATATATATATATATATATATATATATATATATATATATATCAATGTATGTATGTATGAATATAGTTAAATATATCTACATTCCAACAAACAATTAAATAATTTTGTGATATATATATATATATATATATATATATATATATATATATATATATATATATATATATTGTTTTTGTATGGAATACAAATTGAGGTTACAAAAAAAATCTTATCAGTTTGTAGATTACAGAGTTTTTAAAACTAACCGTTTTCTAAAATATATAACTTTGCAATGCACGTACCGCTGCTTTGACCTACCAACAAGCGAGAATCACGTGCTAGCATAGATCTCCATCTGAAAAACGTAGTAGTATTGATGCAAGGAAGTAACCCATTAATTAGTGACGTCCGTCTTAGTTTTTTTTGATTCCCTTAACCGACGTGATCGTTGGGTGGACGAATAGACACATCAATAGATGAGATATCAAGCGTCTCCTAGTCAGCGGCTAATATTTTGCTTTACCAGGGATAGAACTCTATCCCCTTTGCATGAGAGTCGAGTTCTCTATCCAGCCGCCAACACGGTTATATCCCTTAGTTATGAGATTTTTTTTTCACTCTTTTTTTTTTTGTTAAAAATAATAATTAGTTAATTGCAAAATTATTAATTGAATTGTGCATTGTCATAGACCAAGAATATGTATGCAAAATTTCAAGAAAATCTATCACTAAAAAGTGTCTCAAAAATTGATTCCAAATTTTTCCCAATGAAATACTTTAAAATGAATTCACAGAAGTTTTGAGTTAAGAAAATGGTCCCGATTTCAGACCCCGAGGTGCTCTAAACATTTCTCAAAGTCCCTAAGTACACACGGCATAACAAATGGGTACCCTGACATTTGTTGTTTGTGAAAGTAAAGAATTCTATACATCGATTAGCTTACAGTAACAGATGGATGGAAGGTCATGTGGTCAAGTGCTCGTCTGTCCACCTGAGTTTCCCCGGCTCAATCTCCTGTGGTGCCTCCATAGCCATTGCGCTATCGTCTATGGTGGGGGATGAAAGAAGGGCACTATAAAACAGCTGTCCCACTAGAGGTTTACAGGATCTAAGACCCAGAAACAGATGAACTCATCTGACCCCCTCCACCCCCGATAGTATTTACTGTAAAGGCTCACTTTTAAGTAAATATTTTCAAGCTCACTTTGTAATCAATCGATTACAATATTTTCTATGATAGAGAACTCTGCAGCTCTCCCCAACCTCACCTCCAAAGAGACGCCTTTAACCATGGGCCAGCAAATGGTCAAGGCCGTTTTTAGAAGGGCTTCATCAAGTATTAGTCCCTATATGATCTATGATAAGCGAGCCCAGAAAACTACTTTACTTATAGGGCCCCAAGACATCACTAAGTCTTTTGCCTGGGGACGCAAACATTCCTAATAACGTTTATGCCCCTGACCTTGTTTAATGGCGTTTCAACGCAATAGCCAGTGAGTGGTCAGCTATTTTTATTCCAGGCGAATTTTGGCCAGAATATGTTTGGGGCCCTGTGAATAACTACCCGATGGGGCCTTAGTAACGTCAAATATGATGGGGCCTTAGTAGCATCTAATATGACGAGGGGGTGTGTGCACTTATAAGGGGCATTCGTTGTCCATAAGTCACGTGGTTTGACTGACAAACGGCTCGTCCACTAGCACAGTGGTGGACAAACATGACTCTTCGTTGAGTTTTGCGTGGCTCTCGGTCTTTATAATTTGATTATGGTGCGGCTGTTAAAGTTATTTTTAGTTCAATATTGTGGCTCTTATAGACCCCGTGAATGCAGAGGCGTAGCGAAGGGTGGGTAAGGTGGCATCATGCCCAGGGCGCTACTCACAGAGGGGCGCCAAAATGGTATATTTAACATATAATATAATATGGTTTTCGAATGGTGGGACGCTAAAAAGGTATTAAAAGGTATTGTGCCCCGGGCTACGTCACTGCGTGCATGGCCCTGTACTTGTCTGTAAAATACAATAACAGACAGATGAAGAAATGTGAACATTATCATTTTTTAAATCCCACTTCTGCTGGAAAATTTCTCGGGATCACATCTGGTTGGCCACGTCTGCAATGATGGGCAAGGTTTTTTTTTAATTCGTTTTACATTAGCAGACAAAAAAGAATGAAGTAATTCAATCTGATACTTTGAAATCAATTAGGAAAAAAATTCTTTTTTTTTCTTTTAAAATGTGAAAGTTCACTTGAAATGTATTGAAACCTCTATCATGTTTTATATCACTTCAGAAGAAAATTATTAGTCGTCTGCCTACGGTTATTTTCGGATCATTGATATTTATTTATTCATAGTTATATTCAATTTTAGCATTTGTAATCATTGATTCTGTTTTCTTATGGTATAAATGCACTCTGGATATCAATAATTTTATTTTGCTTCCTTTACTTGTCGCATCCATTTATATCAGTGGTTCTCAGAGTGATACTCGTGACACCAGTGTCTCGCGAGCCGAATTTCAAGTGGGTCGCTGAATATTTTTAACACTAACTGGTCCAAAGTAAAAGAATTTATTTCAGCTTTAAAAAAAAGAATTGTCTCATCAGAAACTTCAAAAAATCTGTAAAATATAATATTTTTACAGTGTTAATGCAGTTAGGGGTTGCTCGGTATGAAGTCAAACGCAAAGCTACGAAACAATGTTGAGCTCTGTGAAATCAACTTTAAAGCTCATACCGTTGGTCATAACTATCTATAAAATACTAATATCAAAATATCAAGCGAGTTTATTTATTTATTTTTTTGTGTGCTCAAATGCCATAATGTTCCTATTTTTTAACAATGCGATTTCCCCAACAACAACAACAAAAATCTGCACCGGAAATTAATAACACCACTCTCGTGCCCCCAGGAGTGTACATGCTTTAAATTTAGCCTTGACGTCTGTTTTGTTTTTGTTCATTTAATCACATTTGGTTTCGTATTTTCAGGGCACAAGTAGGAGGGGATGGGAGGATTGCTTTTTTATTGTAATAAATGTTAATGAGAGATTAACAACATTTCCCAACAACAGACAAGGCCAGTGGTTAATATCCGTCTCCATAACCTAATTCTTTTGGCGTAGCCCAGGGATGGTCAAACTCTGTGAATCGTGGGCCACATGGGTATCTTAAATTTGAATAGAAGGGCCGGACCAAAGCAGATGGATGGTGTGTTATATGAACAATTACAAAGTAAAATATAATTGCTGTAATAAGAAAGGCCGGATAGAAGAGCCCAATATGCCGTACCTGGCCACAGCCCCTTAGCGTGAAAATTCTACAGCAGGGGGCCAGGCATTCCCCAGTAGGGAAGGCCTACCGCACGCTACAGGCCTGCTTGGCCATCTTGAGTTACACTTTAGATCAGCGTTTCTCAGCCGGTGCTATGTGCGTATACTAGTAAGGAGAGAAAAGTGAAGCAAGGGTACGGAAGTGGAGAGTAACTAGACAATTTTTCACAAAAATATTTTCATGACCTGTTTGATGCATCATAAACCATTATCTCCCCCTTTTTTTTTTTTTTTAACTATGCCAGCACACATATTTAAAAAAAAAACATAACTAAAAGAACAATCAAATTTTCGACACATTTTATTTTTTAATGAAACAAATATACAAAGAAATATACAGCACACGTTACAATTCTATGATTTCTTGTTGGCTTGCTTTAAAATAGGAAGAGCAACTTTTTTTTTTCCAATAAATAGTTTGTTAGTAGGAAGTTTGATAGAAACATGTGCTTAAGAGAATAATTCTGATTGTGTTAAGGAGTTTAAAAAATATTTCTTACAATAAACAGCCAACAAACTTTATGAAATCTGGCAATGAACCAAATGAAACATTTTTTTTAACATTTGTAATACTTGAGAATCCGCGTGACCTATATATATTAAAGAAAAAAAACACATCATCATTTGGAGAGGGGTTAAATTTACTGTCACATTTCTACAAAGGAAATGAAAATAAGTAACATGAACAAACTAGTGCATCTTAACTGTCTGACGAAAAAAAAAAAATATGGGCTGATAAGAAAATCACTGAATAGAACTTCATCCAATGGTTATAATTCATTTTTCTTTTTAAATGGGTATTTTATGCTGCTGAGCTGTCTATTACAGCGAGAACTTACAGACAGAGCGGAAATAAAGCAGACCCTTTCGTTATACTGCAATTATAATAACTTTATTAATTCAATCCCTATCATCCAAATCTAGCACGGCAGGTTTTTAATTGGCCAAAAATAATTTAAATTGACTAAAAAAAGTTTCAATAAATATTAAGACTTCAATGATCAAAATATGTAAAAGAGACTTTATATTATGGAATGCAAACTAGCAGAACCACCTACCATATGACCCTATTAGTAATTCCTATAAAAATCTGAGGATTTAGTGGTACAAAATTTTTCTTAAGCCCTAGAACCCTCTGTATCTCTAACCATTTGTGGGGGACCCTCATGTCTCAAACAAATGTCCTAGACTTCTATACATCTTCAACAAATTTTGAGCCCCCCCACATATCTTAAACAAATAGCCCAGGGCCCCATGTATCTCTAACAAATGGCATTAGGCCCCTCATGTATCAAATAAATGGCCTAGGCCCCCATGTACCTCTAACAAATTGTGAGGGCCCCCCATGCATCTTAAACAAATGAAAACTAGGCCCCATGTATCTCAAATAAATAGCCTAGGCCCCCATGTACCTCTAACAAATTGTGAGGCCCCACCATGTATCTTAAACAAATGGCTTAGGACCCATGTATCTTAAACAAATGGCTTGGGCCCCATGCATCTCTAACAAATGGCTTAGGGCCCTGCAGGTATCTCTAACGAATGGCCTAGGGCCCACTGCAAATAACGCTAACAAATTACCTAAGGCCCCTGAGATATCTCTAACAATCTGCCTGTCCCCTAATACGGCTATGACCCTATCAAATAGTACAAAATATGAAAAGATATAAGAAGTAGCAAGTTCCCACATGTTTCTAGGGATAAAGAGAAGAGGTGGGGAGTGCCGGACAAGATTGAATATTTATACATCAAATAACAACATCAAATTATATAATACAGGTACATACAAATTTAATCATCACGAGTCAAAATGAAAACGATTAGATAGTAATAAGAGCCAAAAAAAATATAACAATATAATAACAAACTATTATATAGATTAATGTTACAAAATTTTTAAAAATATTTTGTAAATCAACAAAAAAAAAAAGTGGTCCGACTATAGGATCCATTGATTATAGCTATCAAATAACTTTACAGATATTAAAAAAAAACAACTGATTTAAAATGTAAGTTGGTATGAAATAATTTCTGAGGACAGTAACCCTTAAAGCCTTAAGCTAAAGAAATAGGCTAAAACCGGCAACAAACAAAAAAATGACCAGCATTTAATGTTTTCCCATCACCTGTATAACCTTTAACAAACATAAAAAAAATACTGACTTGTATCAAATTTCTGTTTTGCTTGACTTAGATTTACCACACAAGACATTTCATTATAAATTTAGAATATGAGTGACATGAAAGACATTAATGAAAAAAAAAATAAGCATGCACGTTTATCAAGTTTGAAACTGCTGTAAATACAACGTAAGTTGGGAAAAAAATAAATAATTCTCAGGATTAGAATCACCTGCAAGTTGTTTTAAAAGATACATTCGCAGGTCAAAGAAAAACTATTCCTGTTACATAGTACGAAAAAAAAGTGGCTGCTAGCTGATTTTAAAATAAGTTACACATTTAATTTTTATAGAAACTGTCCTCTGTGTTAAATACTGTCAATTTAAAAAGAGCTACCTATAATATGTCGACGGATTATTAATTACAAACCAAAATGACTAAATAATTGACATTTTCCTGGAATGGCGGTGGACTGACTGTGCACAAAGGAATACATAGACAGCCAAAAAACAATCAAAAGATCAAAGTCTAAAATTAAAATATCAAATGCAATTCATAAAATAATATCATATCATATCCATTTCTGCAGTCATGAAACTTTAAATTAAGACACATTTCTGCTAAATCAAAAAAACCAAAACCTGATTTAGACTTTGCAAGTAAGCATTGCTATTTTTCTTTACCAGACAAACATGACCTTAAAAATAAATGATAAAAAAAAAAGTAAAAATCCAAAAGAATGAATGTGCTTGGAATAGAAAGATGGATGCTACATTTCATTTAAAAAGTAAAAAAATGACGACTCTCCAGGTCATGTCCCTCTGTTTAACAGACTTTACACCATGAAAACCAGTGCCATAAATCACTCAACTAAACAGAACAAAAAAGGAAACATTGGTATGGCTTGTACATCTAGACCAATGATCAGTAAATGAGTTCAGTTCAATCCATGACTGGTTAACAAAGAAATTAGTGGAGGTAACAGGTATCAATAAAATTTTATAAAAAAATTATTTTTGGCAATACAGGTAAATAAAACATCAGCTGCCCTGGAGTGATAGATTAAACGAGCTGACCAATGATCACAAAGCCAACATGTGGGAAACTATTTTCTATCAACATTATTTTTTTTTATGTCAAATTCATGCTGGTATTTTATTTTCCATTTAAACAAATAAAAAATGAAAGGTCATGCAAGTAAAAACACTTTGGTAATAAAATCATAAAAAAAACTATCTGCTAGCCATAGCTAAATAATTATCAGTCTATTTATGCAGAGTTAACAAGGTTTAACTACGAGTGAATCTCAAAACTTGGAGCAATGACACCATTAAGTGTTAACGTAATGCCAATTTTACAGTGAGAATAAAAAAATCTGTTAAAAAAAGTAACATTTAATTTAATTGTTAAATAACAAACCCAAGATATTTTAAAGCTCCACACACAGTTCATGAAAATCGTAGCGGTACGACTTTGACAATTTAAAAAAAAAAAAAAACAACACCACACAATGACGAAGAAGCGAGTCAAGCCATAAAGATGACTGGGCAACAATATAAACAGGTTAGAATGATATACTGTGATGACTACAGTAATCACAGAATTTGTTTACAATAATATTCAAACAAGACAGAAATTTAAAAAAAAAAAAAAAAGAAAGAAAAGCATCACATTGTATTTTGAAACATGATTCGATATTGAAGTTAAAACAGGGCAGATAACTGAGGATGAATAATTAACAACAAAATAAAAGATGTAAAAAGTCATTAAAAAAATATAAGAGAAATTCCCTGCTTTGGCTGATACTGATTGATTTCAACACTGCGTTACCACCCCTCCACCATCAAACGTTCAGTCGTCCCCTGATGCCCATTCCACACCTCACACACACACAAAGAAAGGATGTAATTCACAGTATGAAAAAAAGATTGTGTGAGCTGGTCTACTTCTTGCCCCCATCAGTCCCAGAATAATGATGAACAGGTAGACAATGTCTATGTACAGCTGCAGGCGCCGTAGATGTACTCCTCCAGGAGACAGCCCTCGTACTTTCTGCCCCCATCACTTGCTGGGTGTCGTAGATCAGGAACTGGTGAGTTAAAAAAATGATCAAGTTTTATATGTCGACTTCTTTCATGTACTTTCACAACTAAATCTGAGATACTGATAAACACAAAACCTCGCATGAGAGACAATTTTGTTTATATACACAATCCACAGCTGTTATTACAATGATGATGAGGGCATGTTGTCTCAGTTTTAGGGACAGAAACACTTGTGATATTGCTTAACTAAACTATGGACAGCAGGTTTCACTAGTGATATTGTGCTAAACTAAAGTTTACATAGAAGAGCTCAACAGGAGAGTTTAATGAAAAGATCTACTTTGTGTACCACAAGCTGCAGATAAGTATGTTATGGTATCCTACGACAGCAACAGTACAAAACTTGGTGATATGTGTATAACTCTAAATTGTTATCATTCAAATGTTCTAAATAAAAACTGGTTTTGAAAAATCATTATTTAAAGAACTGCATTAAAAAAAAAATGATGAAATAGACAAGCCTTAATGAAATACATCATTTTTTCCTATTTTTCTTTTTAATTTATTTTTGAAAAAAAAAAAACCCTGTCAGTGTGCAATTGTACATTTTTTTCCTCCCCCCAATTAAACTTGGAAAATCACCTTGGTTATCAAGAAGGAGTGGGACAGATGGCCGAGTGGTGTAGATACTCGACTGTCGACCTGAGAGTCCTGGGTTCGATCTGGTGAGAACCATGGGAATTTACAGGTGACATTGTTTCATAGTCGTCCCACAAGTCACCCAGCTTTAAATGGGTACCTGACTTAAGTTGGGGAAGTAAGGCGGCTGGGCGTTGTGCTAACCACAACCCCTTTATATGCCGAGTTATAGAAACAGATGAATTCTACACTTCATCTGCCCCGATGTCCCCTTTAGGGCTAAGGGAATACTATCAAGAAGGGTTTGAACCCAGGACACTCAGACCTACAGTCCAGTGCTCTGCACGGCTTGCCATCCCTCTAATGTGAATAAGGTAACTAAAAATTGGCAAAGAGTGATTTTTGTTTTACTTACCAGACCAAAAACAAGGGCAGCTAATCCTCCATAAACACACTGCATAATCTAATATGTAGAAAAAAATTTAAAAAAAAATCAGTTAAATTATTTTTTTTATTTTGATACTGTTTTAGCTGATTATCCACGCATAACACAACGGCTGGTTTTTGAAAATTTAGGTAATTATGGAGGTGATTACCCATTTAAAGAACTCAATTCTGCACCGTCATCTTCCATGTGCAATAAGGTAAAATGCAATGTTAAATGTTCATGTATTACTTACAATAAGTCTTATTATATACACTTTAGGTTAACTTCTCATTGTTTATTAGTACATGTATTAAAGAAACAGTATTTCGGTCAATGACTAAAAAAAAATTACTTGGATTTACATTAATTCATTCGGAAACAAGAGTGCTTTAGTTTTGACATCTGGTTTCTATCTATTGTTTTCTGACAGATTATCAGCGAAAACCTGGGGGTGACCCATATGCTGTTTGAACTAAGCAACAATGCCACGGAAATGGAACTTACATAACTGGGTCCTGCAGCATAGAAAGACGATCAAACAGGACCAACCAAAGAAAAACAAGGCCATCACTAGAACAAACAACAGTCACGCTGCACATTGTAAAATCAATCTAGAACAGAAAAATAAAACTCATAATTTTAATTTTCTACATAAATGGTTGTCACATGTTTACTATGAAATAGCCTTGGGCATTTATAATTATTTTTCTTTTTACTATCATGGACGTTGCTGTTGGAGACAACTGTACGGCCAATTAAAAAAATAATAATCAAAAATAAAATACGTGTATTAATTTATCAAACGTAACCAAAAATGTATTTATGTCTCTATAATACATACCTTAGTCTGAATGGCAAACAATGAAATAGAAAGGCAGATGGCGGCAGTGATGCCAGCAGCAATCAGTACTATCTCTGTACTGTGAAAGCTGTCAAAATGATGCATACGAAGAAAAAATTAATCCACTTTCAAAACCTTTCTGATAATAAATGATAAACTGTTATTAGTTTCAATAATTTTCTTAACCCTCTACGCATAACCAACCTTGATAGTGGCTTTGCAGGAAGGTTTAGTTTGGGACATGGAATTCAGTCATATGTTTATAAATTGATTTTTTTAGTCTTTTGCTATCACATTACCTACAGCATTTATTTAAAAAGAAGCTTAATACTTTTGACTCTCAAGCATGTAAAAAAAATAAAATAAAACAAAACTTTTTAAAACAAGAGTTTTATTAAAATAGCTTAGATCATACAAACTGTCAGGACCGTGAAAATATTAAGTTTGAAGGAAGATGTGAATTGGAATAAAAGAAGTCAGTAAGAAGAAGTGTTTTTTCCTGTTTGAGAAACTGATAGTTAGCAAACGAAATAAGTTGTCACTCAATAGTTTAGACAAGATTTCAATTATTTTATAATCATTACATGGATAATTTAAACTGTAGATATTTCAATTAAGTGATTTTCATTGATTAAATGGAAGTGTTATGTGTAATGAGAAAAAAAATAGACCACACGCCATCCCGCAAACAAACATCTATTTAAATTTTACTGATTAAATAAAAAGCTTTGGAACTAGAAATAAATGAAATAATTATTCCTGCTGGCCGCTCTAGAGGATTAGGTTAAGCATTCATGTCCTTTTATAATGTTACATAAATGCAGCCCTGTCGGGGCAGCAATGACCAGCCTTAAATGGTCAGTACATTGGTCTGTGACTGTTTTATTTCAAACTTGAGCACATTTATGATTGAGCAGAAGGTGCGCCATCCATTTCTAAGCAGAAATTTTTATTCAGGCTTTCTTCTCACCCGTCATTCATCGAAGGGGGGGATATAAACATACAAACTGGTATTGGGGCGCCATAGAGCAGATGTTAGAGAGAACCACAGGCCAGTAAATAAACACAAAATCATGTGCATTATTCTACATATTTTGAATTCCAGCAGCATGTGACTTACCTGCTGATGGTAGCTGTCATGTATGAGAAAACCAAAGTCTGAAAATAAGTAAATGACTAAAAAGACTGAGACCCACCCCGGATGATGCGAAGCAACATTAAATAAATGTTTATCATTCGCTATTTTTAGATAGTACATACTAGAATAATTTTTTGCAAACAATATTCATATTCAAAATTGTTTTTAAAAAAAAATAATAACAAAAAATGCTCACAAATAGTCCAGAGCAAATGAAATTACTAGGATATTTTCTCCTGAAATGAATTAGAAAAATTTAACTGTGCAACGATACAATGTACATGTATAATTCAATTGGCAGTTATCACAACAAGCCAACTTAGAATTAAAAAAATATATAAAAACACTGAACTAAGTTTAAAAACACCTAACAAAACAATATATAATTTTTCTTTCCCTTTTTCTGATAGCTACAAAGAAAAACCAAACTTTAAAAGAAAATAATTAAAACACTAAAGTAAGTTTTAAAAAATCTTAATGAAACAAAAAACAGGCTTTAGAAATATTACACAGTGATTGTAAATACTGACCTGACATTTGGGCAGCAAACCAGTGTGATGTAAAGGACCAGAAATAGAACACTGAAATAAAAAAAGTAATAAATTATATTGATGACATGTTGCCCAAAGAAAGCTTTTTTTTGTCCACAAATCTAAAATATGAATTATATAACAGATTTATTTTTATCAGTTTAATATTACTAAAGCGTCTTATCTCTAAATATACATACTAAGCACAAATATAGAACCAAAGGTTTTTTTGCACCCATTTTTTTATGGGAGTCCTGTAAAACAAAAGGAAAAAAATTTCTTTTAATAACGCAAGCATTTTAAAAATGAGCTTTTTAATTTAATTACTTACAATTACTTACAATGACATTTTCTAAAAAAAAATGACAGATCTGATTAATACTATACATATAAAAGATCAAAACATGTGTATTTCATTATTATGTTATACTTAATTCTTTTGAAAGGGCAAGGGGATCAGAAAAATAATTCTATTTATTAATTAATTTTTTAAAGTGTTATTCTTATAGAGAAAATTAAGAAGCAGAAGGTTTTTGAATGACTTATTTTACTCCAAGCTAATCTATTTACTTAAGGAGGTGATAAATGTATACATTCATGATAAGTGTAGCGAAGTGGCTACAGTATCATCAAGCGCCGTTATAGTAGGGTTAGGAATATGGCTGGTGCCCATTATTTTTTTTTTCGGGTACCAGCAATTGCTATATTAGGGTTAGGAATAGGGTGTGAGTCCACATGATGGTACCTTCGCCACTGTGTAAGTGTAGGGTCATAAACAGTATATACATGTATATATATATAAAAAAAACTCACAAAAATGAACAGACAGATAAACCCAAATGTAACTAGAAGCTGCGCAAACAGAATTACATAAACCTGAAAAAAAAAAACAACAGAAAAATAGAAATACAGCTATTGAATTGTTAACAACAGTGAATCAATACAAAATGTGCAGTGTATTTCAACCTTAAATACTGATAAACAATAAACAGCCACCATTGCAGTGCACAGATTCTTGTAATGCCGTAACTAACTGTCGCGGCGAACGAATCCTATCAACATGATACTTATACACAGGTTTATACTTGTTCTTTTTTTCTTTTCATTGGTAAAATGAGATAACAAAAATTGACAAATGGAGGACTATAAGAATCATGTTAGCACCCGGAAGCTCACTTTAGCATGTGTTTCACAAATAATGATGTATTTATATATATATATTTAATATTCTCCAGCTATATATTAAACTGAGAATCCTGTAGTATGTTGACTAAACTTCATGTTGGTAAGAAATGCACTATCAACACAGTTTCCCAATTACCT
The DNA here is from genome assembly GCA_021962125.1 of Bulinus truncatus. NCBI lineage: Eukaryota > Metazoa > Mollusca > Gastropoda > Planorbidae > Bulinus > Bulinus truncatus. The sequence goes on along the minus strand of JAGDYQ010000259.1, from coordinate 1,022,863 downwards.
CAAGAAATATGAAAAAAACCCAGCCATATTAGAGGGAACTTTGTTTTCCTATTAAACTGTTCTTACTCTTTGAATAACTATGTACGATAATGGCTGATCATTGACATTCATCAGAAATGATACGACTTTTAGGACAAGCAATAGAGATAGCACATTACCTTGAGGATGAACTTCGTCTGCGAATGGTTTTATCTGAAAATGATCCTTGATTCAATCGTCAGCGGCTTTAGGCACTGCAATAACAGTGTCTGTATCTGAGTCACCAGCTGGTCTGTTCCCAGTTTCCTGATCATAGCCTTCATTATAATGACTTGGCTGAACCACAAAGCCAATAGGAGGTGGGTAAGCTAATGTATGAGACAAAGAAATTAAAAATTTTAACTCAGCATAAAATGACAGGTTACAAAAAAAATTTTTTTAAATTTATTTTATTGAATGCTAAAAAAAGAATGCTAACATTAAAACTTCTACTTCAACAATTATCAGACATCTGAACAACCTTTAATAGAAATGGCAGCTATGTGATATAATTACATTCATTTTTGCTAAATAATGACAAGTTTGCACCTGTCCATCTCAATCATTTCACTTTGCAGCATTCTATGCTATGTGCGAAGACTTCTGAGTTTATGAAAATTAGCAAAATAGATATGTGTTTAAATAAAGGGTCACCACGAGGACTGGCGAGTTTGATATACTATGCAAAGATCAAGTCAAAGATTTTTTAAAAAAGAGAGAGTGATAAGCTTGAAGTCATGCTTGACACTTGTTCTTTGATTTATTCCATGACTTGTGAGATGTCTCAGCTATGAAATATTTAATAGATCAAGAAAATGGTAAAAAAACTTGTTTCCAGAAATGATCAAATGTAAACCAGATTAAGTAAATTAAAGGGGAAAATATACAGAAAAAGCAGAATATTTAAATGTACACAAAATTTAATGTTTTACCTTGATTAAAACAATATTTATAAGTAAAACAATTTCCATCTTGTGCCTGGATTATTGGAGTGAACCGCCTTAGCCATACGGAGAGGATTATATAAATGGGGAAACAATGTTGGTTTTTAATAACATATATGCTAAGAGAAATCAAGGTGAAAAGTAAGCATTTTTCATTTAAGGAAAACGTATGTGACAAATCTATATTATATACAAAAGTTCATCATGAAAAAATAAAAATACCTGGATTATTTATTGGAGCTGCATAGCCATAAGGAGGAACAGCGCCAGTTGGTGGCTGCTGGTTGTAAGATGCCATGGCAAGACTAACTTAGACAGAAACAAAATGTGTTATAAAGTGCACAGCCCCCCTTTAGTAAAATACTGTATAATGTTGCAAAATGGGCCAAATAATAGACTAGTACAGGGGTCGGCAACCTTTTGAATGGAAGAGCCAAAAGGTATAATTCACAATTTTGTCAGTTTTTAAAGAGCCACTAAAATTGTTGTTTCAATATTATTGTATTTGATTAGACCGCCAATTCGACGCCGAAAGAGCCGAAGTAACTTGACATCGAAAGAGCTGCATGCGGCTGCCGAAATTAAATAGGTGCCCGACCCCCTGGACTAGTATAAAAACTTTTGGGTAACAAGACTGATATCTGTAGAGTGCTAGACAGATAAATGTTCAGGGTGACTAACTAGATAAAAGAATGAGTCCTGCTACTTTAAAAAAAAAAAAAACTTTTTGGAGTTGTTGTTTTTAACTTTTGCTCAGTCTGGCCCTTAAGTGTTATCACTAGAGTGTTTTGGAGAGAAAAATTTTTTATAAATGCAAATTATTTGAAATACAACCGTAATGTTTTGGAATCTTTATAGAAAATTTTAGTCTTGGTGGAGGGTATTATCAACAGAAAAATTAAAAAGTACTGGTGAAAAAAATATTTTAACTGATTATGTTTCAGGCATTTGATATCATTAAATGTGCAACCAGCAGGCAAGTTGTGAGCATTAACAATACAACAGTTGCAAGATTTTTAAGTTTTACTACACTTTTTTGAATCCATATGAATCATATTATAGTTTGAACAAGTTATCTTTCAATTGGAACATCGAAATTGGGAAATAAAAGTTAATTTTGATTTTGATGTCGTATGAACTTTAAAGAACAGCATAAAATGATAAATGATTAAGACTTACATTTGATGTTATTAATTAAGTTTTTAACTATAATGAGAATAATGACTACATTGTATACATAGTATTTATATTATAGTATATTAATTTAACTTGATACATCTGCCAGTCACATAACTAACTTCCAATTGCATTTCTTGATGCGTTGGACAATAGCTGGGAACCTGTTTTAGCCAGCACAGAGGTAAATATCAATAATAATATTAAATATTTTCTGCCCTAAAACCAAAATATTGAACATCAATTTTGATTTGTCAAAAGAAAAAAAAAAAACAATAACTTTGCCTGGTCTAATCAAATCCAGCTTCTATTATATTAGTAAGAAAAGATTAGGTCAATTCTAATACATGTACTGTCTGCTACAAACAAAATGATAATAACGCCTAGCTGACAAATTAACATATCAATATCGATAGTCCAAATCGATGATAATTGATAACATGAGCTTAAAACCAAAGAAGCTGGCTAAACCCTAAACTTTTTTACTTCAGTTTCTTAACTTCAAATCAAATATCGTAATATAATTTGTACAATTCCAACTTTATTTATGGCAATTTATGCGTTAAATTTGGTGGAAGCCCCACCTCATACGGGTAATTAGGTTGTATAAAGTAACGTATGTTTGTTCCGAATAAAGTAATAGATGCCGGATAGAAAAGTAAACAAATATAGTTTAGTCTAAGACGAATAAATTTGTAAAATACCTATCGTTTCCTACTGTTTATTAATACTTTTCATGTGACTGAAAATAACATTTATTGACAACAGGATGTTATTTACTGGTTAGCCAGATTTTTCTCAAACTAGAAAGTGGAATAAATTATTTTTAAAAAATGCAAAAACAATTAGCCGTAATATGGGCATGTCAATCGTTACTTGAACTAATACGCAACATTTAAAATGTATTAATTTAATTTAAGCTAAGTGTAATTAATAATCGGAACGGTGAGCAGTTATAGATGATAGACGAATAGTGTTTCTAACTTGCACTGATCATCTTGTGAAATTATAACAAGAGGTGATCAATGAACAGGCGTTAAGCCATACACCCTACCTTGTCAGAAATGTATGTACATGTACTGTGAAATGGTTATGGTACCCAAACTGGTCGTCTAGTTAGTCTTAACAAAGCTGCAGCCTTGCATGTACTAATATTATATATAAGCATTTTAAGACTGTTAATACATTTAATGGTGTAATGCACAAAAAATAAAATGTTTGAATTTTTCTAATGAGAACATGTGACCTCTGACCTTTTGAATTCACTTCATGATTTTCATATTTTCCTCTTCTTTGGTTTTTTTTTCTCTCTTTTACATATGCACACATAGTTTTTTTTCCTTTTTCCTGAAAGTTATATTTATTTGTTTATTTTTTTAAACAGGTAAATGTAAACATATGTGTTTGTTATACTGAATTCTAAAAAATGCCTTTCCTGTAAGTCATTATTATTATTAAATATTTTAGTAATATCATAATAACAACAAATACAACCCTTTAACATAAAATTAACTATAGTGAGTTCCATATATACTGAAAAGCCTAGAGCCAATCATAAGTCTTTTAAGAGCATAGCAGATAATACCTTGTTATTTTTTTTTTGTAGTCCTCTGCAAAGTACTTGTCGGAGTCCCTGCTTGGCAACAGTTGTAATAAGAAATAAACACTGTACGTGGTGGCTCAAGACCTGAGGCGTAACTAGGGAGGAGGGTACACATTCGAAGTCCTCCTGGGCCTCAGCAAGGGGGCCCCTCAAACAATTTTTTTATATTAAATATTAAGAGCGTTACCTCATGTCATGATGTCGAATGTCAAAATGCAAGGACCCACAAAGAGGCCAAGCCCCCCAAATTCCTAGGTTCGGCACTGCCCAAAGACGGTTAATTTGTTTACATATCATTAAGAACGACAGTGATTTGATCTATATCAGTGGCGGCGAACCTAAGGCTATGGCACGTGCCACAGTCGACACGCAGAGCCGCGCCTCCCTAAGATGCTGAAAAAAAGGCGAAGCAAACCTCAGCTTGTAGTACTTGTAATAGATATGTAGCCTTCATCGTTGCTGCACTCGGGCCTATCTATATATATATATATATAAAACACAACTTCAAGACGCAGGACTATTTATAGATTGTGAATTTCCCGAATACATCACAGACGACACACTCGCGTTGTTTCGCTCGGGTTAGGTCAAAGTTCGAAAAAGATTTATGTATTTTCTCAAGAAGATATCAGCCTGTTATTTTGTTTGATTTCTTATTTAAGAATAAAATTACAGTAATTATATTGATTGATAAGGCGGCGTATTTTACGCCGGGGGATGACTAGTTTACAGATAAACGACTATACGCCATGGCCTAGGCCCTAGGGCCATCATGAAATACTGTTAATGGTTATATAAGTAATCATAACAGTGGTAAGCTGTTTAAAATCATGAAATGTTCCTAGCTTGTCAAATTAGGAGCGAGTTATATCACTACCAGTTGTTTTCTTCTTATATATTTTATTATGTAAACAATACATCCGGTTAGAATTCTCGATTGAAGTACTAGCTCAGTCAACAGGAGTGGTGTCCATGACATGTATGCAAGCAAAAGAAATAGGTCATGAAAAATTGTACGGATGTGTTTGTAAACATACCATTGGCTAGAAGACTCAATCAGGGGAAGTACCTGACTCAATAAACAGTGACAAGTGTCAACCGAGCGTCTATACCAGTACAGAAATAGGTCGTGCGAAAAATATTACTAGTTTACTACCAGACGACTGTGTTTGTAAAATATATAGACAAAGCATTGGCTAGTAGTTAACGCTTATTGAGGGAAGTACCTAGCTCAATACACAGGGACATGTATACCACACTATTACCAGCAAAGAAATAGGTCATGTAGGGGAAAAAGATCACCAACTTTTTACCTTACGACAGTGTTTGTAAACAAAAGCAAGTCTAACAGCTTCAGTCAAGGTAAAGTACCTAACCTAATATGCCAGGGGGTCAATAAACAGGTTATGTCCACTGTCGTATGGAAAATGTACCAAGAAATAGTTCTTTCAAAAAAAAAAAAATTCTGCCAATTTACGACTAAGTGATTGTGTGTATAAATATATTTATATGTGCTGTAGATTATATCAAGGAACATAAACCTGTGTTGTGTTCGATTAAAAATAAAAAAAAAATTGTTTATTTAAGAACGAAATATTACTTTAAATTATTATTTGTTAAACTGCATAGAGAAAAAACTGTTGTGTATCTTATGGGGGAAAGAGGGGGCAAAGCATTCATATGAAAGAAATAGAGGTGAAAGCTAATTCGTCAAACCGTGCACTACTTAGGTAGAAAAACTTAACAATTGATCTAACTGTAATAATGTTCATAAAGGAAATCATAGGCTTTCTAACATCAGCTGCGTACCACTTGATAACCTTTCGACGTATACATCGGCGCAGGCCCGTAGCCAGGTCAAAGTAAGCAGGGGCACCAATACCCAGCAATGAGAGGTACCTTCTCATTTTAGTTACTTTTTCTTTATTTTTTCCTCTTTTTTTCTTTTTAAGCGGGGGGGGGGCTTCCCACCCTAGCGGGGGGGCACGGCGGTGCCCCTTGGCTACGGGGCTGCATCGGCGTACGCGTACAACCGGTTGAGAACTGCGAAACACGTTTTGCCTATTCACAAAATTGGTTATATACACCCAGCTACACGCACGCCGAGAGGGGGGTCATTGCCAGGGGGCCCACATCTGTAAGGGCCCGGCCGCCCCGACCACGTCGGGCACACCACGACTCATTGTTTATTAAGGGCCCTGTTGATGTCACCCTGGGGCCCTTGTTGGCTCTCGGCGCCCCTGCCCGGCTATAACACACCAATAAATGATTAATCAGAGACTTTTCAAATAATTTAAAATTAATTATATTGTTGATAAAATAAAAAGCGAGATTTTGCATTATGCATGTGGTAAAACATCAGTGTAACAGAAATATAGCTCCAACCTAACTCAACTAAAACGTATTCTCTGAAACTCACAAGTCAAACTAAATTTTAAAAATGATTACTAAACATGTTTATTGTCATGCTTAAATGTTAAAAAATCATGTTACATTTTGATAATGACTCTTTATTTTTTATTCCTTTATGAAAAAAAAGGTAAATGATTAAAATTAGATAATTATCAGCAAGGACTGTCTTAGCATTAGTTTCATAATTACAGGAATCAAGGGAAGCCAATCGGTTATGGGATCAATGCTTTTTTTTTATTTCATGGTGGTTTCCCTTAGATAACGGATTTGCCTTTCTTGACGTGTTCAGTGTGTAATGCTTTATATTAGAGAGCCGCGGACTCACAAGGGATAACTGCGGCCCGGTGGTCAAGTACATTGAATCAGACTGATTCGGCCTGCGCTCTGCACCTTCGTCACACCAACGTTTGCCTTGACTCTTAAAATTTCATGCTATACTAACCACCTGCCCTTGGTCGGGCCCCTCTATGACGCGGTTTAAAGTTTGCCCACCCCTATGCTAGATGTGTAATTAAATAATAATAACAATATCATGTCCAGTAAAGTTCCCTTCTGACTGAACAACTGTGAGTCAAGTTGGGACTACGCCCATGTTTTTGATGACTGTTATGTGATTACACCGATGTTTCATGTCAATGGATAGGATAGGGAGGGGAGACGAGTGGATGCTAAAATAAACCTACTGCAATTATCGATACGATCGTGTTGAGCAAATTGTCTTTTCTCTGAAATGTATTAATTTTTGTTTTTTTTTTTACTGGGTTCGTTCACATTTATAAAATGCAAACATGAGTTGTCGCCCCCCCCCACCCCGTAATTTACAAAAATACTTACGATAAAACTTTTTTTATTGATATATTTGCTTAATATAGCTATTTTATTTAATAAATTTTTTCCTTATATAACTTATTTATTTAATATAACTTTTCCTTTCATAAATTATTTAATATAACTTTTTTCTTTCATAAATTATTTATTTAATATAACTTTTTTCCTTACATAACTTATTATTTAACCTCTTTTTCTTATATAGCGTATTTAATATAACTTTTTTCCTTATATAACTTATTATTTAATAAAACTTTTTTCCTTATATAACTTAATTATTTAATACTCTTTTTTCCTTATATAACTTAATTATTTAATAAAACTTTTTCCTTATATAATTATTTATATAACTTTTTTCCCTAATATAACTTATTTATTAATATAGCTTTTAGAACAGAAATTAACTATCACCATCCTTCCCTAAAGGATTACAAATTTTAACTTTTAAAAAAATATTAAAAAAAAAAAAAAAACCAAACTACCTAGTAATTACATTTGTATCACCATGGCAAGAAGGCGGGGTATATAATAAAGTCTTTACTGTGGACGGTATACATTCATTCTAGTAAACTTTTTATATGGGGGCATCAAAAGATGACATGAGAAGCATTGAGGGGGTGGAGAAATTATATCAGTGTCAACTTGTTATACAGATTCCAACTATTCCATATTTTAAAAAAAAAAATTCAATTTCATTGTAGCAGTAAATATAAATAGTAAGAAATTAAGTATCCTGTCTCTTGCAACATTTCAACTCAACTTATTTATAAATCTGTCTCACAAACATTCAATTATAATTTTCTCATCTGACTTTAACCGGATGGTTTAAATGTTATGAAACAACACATGAACAATATTAATAATTTAAGGAGATAAAATTATTCGAGTGAAATTTGTTTTATTTGTTCATTAAATATAAATATAAAAACATTTATCTGATAAAAAAAAAGGGCTTTACATTCCCAGATTTGAAAATAAATATTTGAAAAACAAATCAAACCAAAAGATACATACTAATAATGATAAAAAATATATTTAGTTTTTCTGAGAGAGAGAGAGTGCATTCTTTAAGAGCTGAATGAAAAAGTGAATCCTTATAAAGCTAAAATCTTCAGTGATTACATATTTAACCCCCCATAATTAGAAGCAGAGACGCAATAAAATACATAAGATATAATCAAAGCTTTTAAAGAATAGACACATATGCAATGCTCAGACGACTGATACATATATATATAATAGAAATGTAGTTACTGTACAATGCATGGCAACCAACTGGTTAATTGTACACAAGTTTCTGACAAACTAGCAGACCTAGTTTAAACTACTACATGGTTGACAAAACGCCATAATTATTTTAAAACTGCAGAAAACTAGAATTATAATTTAACAAAGCTGTAACCCAGAATTAAACGATATCAACAGAGCGAAAAAAAAAAAATTCTTTGTTTATTGTAAACAACTGTATATAACAAAACCGAAATGTGATTCAAAATGTTCACTAAATATATATGTCCCAAAATCTACTATTTTCAGATGTGCAATTTATTGAAAAAAGATGTACATTTCATATTTTGATATCTATTGTTTCATATAAATTTAATATAATCAATTTTCAGGATTAGAATTTAACACTTTGCAAAAGAAAGCAGTTTGCTTCTGGGTCCCACATTAACAATAAACAAAACAGAAGAGAATTAACCATTCATCACCACCTTGATAAACTCTGTGGGAAAAAAAAACAGCCTTTGTCAATTCAATTTTTCTTAACAAAAAATAAAAAAAAAAAAATAACTGTACATTGTAAATTTTGCACTCAATATTAATTCATGAACTTTTGGATAAACCCCATCAATAAATGTTATTTCCCATTGCTGCATGACAAAAATATGAAAAGTTATAGATTTTAAATTTCTCACTTGTGCATTGTTCAGCAGACTCTTTTTTTTAGGGTTTGGATTACAAGGTGTCAATGGCAGACGGCTTGTCTTGCCCTTAATAGAGGAATTTCTACACTTCAGTAGCAAGAGATCTATTTTATTTGAAGAAATCAACCAGAGTGTTTAGTTTTCAATCACACATGTGATAACAGGTTTGCCCTGGGGATTCATGAGGGAGAATTTCACAGGTAAAGGGGGTGTCACTGGCAATGATTATAAAAACAAGGCTGATGATGTCTATTATTTTAGGTTTTGGTAAAGCCTCATGGGGGAGGTGGAGGGAGGGGGAGGGACCTCGGCAAAAACTGTCAAGGCCACAGCCTGCAAATTTTGAGTTCTAATTATCTATGGAGCCCCTCCTGACCAACCCCCTCTCTCCCTCCAAAACCGTTGTCATTTCAGTTAGAAAAGCGATAAAGATCTCATAACGTGTGACAGACCCGACCATTGGCAATGAGGTGTCTACGATGTAAAACTGGTCTATTTCAAGACATTTAAATAAGTTGGGGGGAGGGATGTAAATGTAAAAAAAAAAAAATACAGATCAAAACATTTTCTTGCGCTCACCTTCATATTGAATATTGCCTTGTGTCTTCCTGCCCTGCACACAGCTGGTCTCTTCTTCAGTTAATTTCTCACCTGTTTAAACAAGACAAACAAAAATTGAAACACAAATGAACTTCTTAAAAATTTTTTAAACATTTTATAAAAAAAAGCAGCCAAATGGACCTATTTTTCCTTTTTTTTTTTAATTCAAGTCCACTAATGGTTCAGTTTTTTTGAAAACACTTTTTCAGCTCGCTGCGGCAGACAGAGTGTAACATTCCAGGTGGAAGACATAAGTAGGTGACTGGCACAATGTCTAGCAACCTGTTTACTTCAACTGTCAGGCACACCATTAAAGCTGAATAGACTTGGGATCTAGAAAATGTTCAGGGCTTTATCAGCTGGAATTGAAGTAGGACCTTCAGGTTTACAGTTATTAGAAATCTTTACCACACAATCAGCTTCCCCCTGTCTGTCTTATTAGACAGCATGTAAATTGTATTAGAAATCTCTCTCTGTGCTTTAATTATCTATGCAGCACACTAAAAGATGTTGGTCTATTTAAATTAGCAGCTGGACGTATACTCTTAAACTATGTAATTTACTGTTTATGAAACTGCATAGCGGATAGTAAGGGCCCAAAAATAAAAATTAGTAATAACTCATAATGTTGTACATCTAAACATATGAGTATATTAAAATAAAAGCACCTACCTATTACATTGCTAACTCCTGCCAAATATTCTTTGCGGAAGTTTTTTTTTTTACCTTTTCTTGTATGACATAACTATGGGGAAATATGCAATCTCTGTCTAAAAGGTTGCTATATTTTGAATTTTATGTCAAATTATATTGTAACAATCTAACACTATACACTTTTCAAACAAACAACTGACCTAGCGCAGTAAGGATATGTCTAAGTTCAGCACAGTAATTGTACCATTCTGGTCCTTGTGAAGACTCTGAAACCCTCAACAAAATCTGCGAATGATGGATCCTTCCGATTTTAGAGAACGATTGATAAATTGGATAGAGGTTTCAAATGAAATTCTTGCATCTGCGGAAAATAAAAAAGATGAAATGGACAATTAGTTAATTATATTAATTATTTTAAATAAGATTTTTTTATGATGCTTCTCTATGTAGCTTTGTCCTTAAAACCTTTTCTAATTTGATAGCTTTAAACAATGATTTAACTATTATAACTAGAAAGTATACAATAAAAGAGCAAATATTTAAATCCACTAAAAAGTAGACAAAAATTTCCTTAGAACATATATGAAAATTATAATGACTGACATATAAGCATGCCAGTTTTTATCTTTTATAACTTATGACATGATAAAATTATTCTATCAAAACATTCTGGACTTGGTATGATGTCTTCTTATTCTGTTCATTTCTAATAAAAAAAAATGTGTTTAGTACTTCAAATATATTAAGGGACTAATTGCAAGATAAATAAATGAAATTAAAGATCAGTTAATTAACTCTTTTTTCACATACCAGGATTTGCTGAATATCCACATTTCTAATCTCTTGTTCAGTTGGGTTTTGATTCAGAGGCCCTCAGGACATCACCAAGCTGACTAGCGGCAATCTTTCTGTCACCTTGTGTCAAACAGGGTGAATGTTTCCTGAATATCAGCAATGTCTTCTTCTGAATACTTAGACTGGTGTAAAGGAATTCAGAAAAAAAAGGTTATTAAAATACATTATAGTACAAATTACAAGTTATGAATGTTAAGCAAATTGATATAAATGCACTCAACAGTCTGTTTAAATGCTGATGAAAAGAGTAATTCTAACATGCTCTTAATATAGTTGCTAATAGAGCATTGTAAATGAAGTAACACATGATATATATTTCAAGTAGACAATTAGCCATTAGTGGATGTAGCCTGTAGGTCAGTTAACTAATCAAATGATCATATTATTACTATAATATTAGAAAGATGAAAATTGATTTTTGTGTGTCTAAGTTGCCCATTTTTTAATTTATTAAATGACTTTTTTCATCTCGGTTTTAACTTTAACTCATCATGCTAGTTCATTTCTTTTGCCTCATTATAATTATATTTTAATTTTCTAAATGTTTTTGATTGTTTTCAAACTTAAAGATTATTTGAGTATATATATTTCTGTTAGATATATGCAATAACCAGGCTATTTTATATTTTCATTATTACTACATGCATTTTTACCGCCCGACCTGTGTAATCACAAGATGTTCTTTTTAATCAAATTATTTAATTTAAATCATCATAATAAGACATTTATTTATATCAATCAATAACATATCATTGTGACTCATTGTCATTAATCATCTTAATTTAAATGCAATAATTTACATTTGAATAATATGTATAAGTAGAAAGAAACTCAAAGTATATACTGTAAAACATTTTCCTCTAGTTTTAGACTTATAAACTAAAATTTATAATAGTAATATTACTACATTTTCTGATTCATGAAGGTTCACCCAACTCAACTTATAGACTTATACAAATGGTATCCAAATAAGACTAAGTACATCACAATCTAAATGTAACTATTCGTTTTCTTATAAACATTGTGCACTTTATGACTATTTCTCAAGACTAAACATAATCCTTTATTTTAGCAAAGTTCTCACTAGATCATTTCTTACCATTTTTTTATTTTATCGACGTAAAATGATATCCAAGCAGATTCTATGAGCTAGGCCACTTCCGTATTATATCTTGGGATTAGTAATCTTTCGGTTAAGTCCACATTAAAAACATGCATTAACATTTTTTACACGATCCGAACCTTTAACCTGACGTGTAAATTTAAGGATAGATTTAAAACTCATCATATAAGAAATATAATATTTGATTAGACTTAAAATGTCAGTACCTTAGTTATTTGTTTTAATATTGCAATAAGTATAATTATTTTTATACATGTTTGAGCTATGAGTCACCAATACTCCCCTGATGTCTGAACCAATCCTAAAAAGCCTACTTAACCAATACCATAAAAGGTTTGCTCAAACACTTTATTGTATAGTGATAAGTGAACACGATTTATTTACGGTAGGCTAAATGTGTTTACTCTGAACATACATAACTTATTGTTATACTAGACTTTCAAAAAACAAAAATACTTTGTTCAAAAAAATTTAAGATAAATATATAAAGTATTTTGTTCAAATCAAAGTTCCCAAACTATTCCCCCTCTGTCACCCCTTAATATTGATATATAACAACATACTGAAACTTATTTTAGGGCATTATGTGAAGGTATTCATTATTATTACGTTTAATTAGTATCGCTTCTCTTTTTAAGTAGACAGTGTAGTGAAATAATAATACAAATAAACACTGCCTCAAAAAGAACATGCTGGCATTGAGTGCACTGCTCCTAGGCAGACACGTAATTCAGCGGCTTTCACCCCCCTTTTTTTTTACGTCTGTACCCCAAAGGGTGGAAAGTATGTCCGCGGGTACCCCTCACCAGCCCCGTAGCCAAGGGAGACTTCAAATTGCTCCCCCGCTTAAAAAAAGAGAAAAAGAGGAAAAAAAAATAAAGAAAAAAGTAACCAAAATGAGATGGCGCCCCTCTTGCTGGTGTTGGTGCCCCTCTGCTTGCTGACCTGGCTACGGGCCGGCCCCTCACATGTAAGTTCGCGAATGAATATAGGCCTATTTATTTTCATATTGAGATGCGCTTACCTATTCTTATACGCTAATCGCGAGGCAAGCAATTTGGTAATGGAGACACGCATCAAACTGGCGACCTCTCTTTCAACTCTTGGTTGTTTTAGGGCAAAAATTATACCTCGCTGCGTATCCCTGGATAATCTTTCCCCGCACCCCTTGGGGGTAAGCGTTATACCGGATGAGAACCTTGTCGGAACAAGATCGGTTCTATACGCCCAGTTATCACTCACACGCACAAACTTTTCAAATAATTTGAAATGAGTTATATTGTTTATTAAAGAAAAGCCAGAGGCGTACCTAGAATTGGGGGAGGAGTCAATTAAGCCCCCGGGCCCCAACAGGGGGGCCCCAGCAATGGTTTTTACATTGAATATTAAATACATTATCTCATGTCCTGGTGTCGTATGTAAAAAGGCAGGGGCCCCCGAAGCGGCCAAGCTCAAGGGTCCCCAAATACCTAGGTTCGGCAGAGGTTAAAACTTACATGTTATAGCTATATAGCTCCTAACTCACTCAACAAAAACTTATCTGAAAATCACAAGTGAAACTAAATTAAATAGAAAATGATTAATAAACATATTTACTGTTATGCTTAGATATTAAAAATCACGTGATCCTTTGATGACGACACTTTTTTCTTATATTCCTTAATTAAAAGTAAATAATAAAAAATTAAATTATTAGCAAGGACTGTCTTAGCATTAGTTTCTTAATTACAGAATCAAGGGGAAGCCAATCAGTTATGGGATCAGAAATGCTTTTTATTTCATGGTGGTTTCCCTTAGATAACAGTTGCTTTTCTTGACGTGTTCAGTGTGTAATGCTTGTATTTCATTTAGTTGTAACCGTGTAAGTAGCCATGGCGATAGCATAGCGTCTAACTATGTACTTAATAACATTGAAAGGAACAGATTAAGAAGTACTGGAGTAATTAGTGGTTTCAACTAGTGTAACTGATAACTTAGGATCTAGATATTAGCGCACCAAGGGGAGATTTTGAATAAAAAATGTTAAGGGTAGGGGTAGTGGCGTAACTATCAGATTGACGGGGATGGGTAATGCGGCACTCCTCTCCCGGGGGAGGGGGAGGGTACACAAATGAGATTTAAGGCCACCTACTCCACCCCCTACCCCCACATACATGACCTCGATTAAATGGAAAAGGACCGGCAAAGGGTTTGATGATGTCAGACTGATCAGTCAGCTTGCCTCTTGTCTCTGCCGTGGTGCATCTTTCTCTCGTGGTGCACCTTACTCTCGTGGTGCATCTTACTCTCGTGGGTGCATCTTACTTTGTGGTGCATCTTACTCTCGTGGTGCATCTTTCTCTCGTGGCTCATCTTTCTCTCGTGGTGTATCTTTCTCTCGTGGTGCATCTTTCTCTCGTGGTGCATCTTTCTCTCGTGGCTCATCTTTCTCTCATGGTGTATCTTTCTCTCGTGGTGCATCTTTCTCTCGTGGCGCATCTTTCTCTCGTGGTGCATCTTTCTCTCGTGGTGCATCTTACTCTCGTGGTGCATCTTACTCTCGTGGTGCATCTTTCTCTCGTGGCTCATCTTTCTCTCGTGGTGCATCTTACTCTCGTGGTGTATCTTACTCCTACGTGGTGCATCTTTCTGTCGTGTTGCATCTTTCTCTCCTGGCGCATCTTTCTCTCCTGGCGCATCTTTTTCGCAGTGCATCTTTCTCCTCGTGGTGCATCTTTCTCTCGCGGTGCTTTCTCTCTCCTGGCATCTTTCCTATCCTGGCGCATCTTTCTCTCGTCGTGCATCTTTCTCTCCTGGCGCATCTTTCTCTCGTGGCGCATCTTTCTCTCGTGGCGCATCTTTCTCTCCACGTGGTGCATCTTGCTCTCGTGGTGCATCTTTACTCTCGTGGTGCATCTTTCTCTCGTGGAGCATCTTTCTCTCGTGGTGCATCTTTCTCTCGTGGTGCATCTTTCTCTTTGTGGCGCATCTTTCGTGGCGCATCTTTCTCGTGGGCATCTTTCTCTCGTGGTGCATCTTTCTCTCGTTATTGCATCTTACTCTCGTGGTGCATCTTTTCTCGTGGTGCATCTTACTCTCGTGGTGCATCTTTCTCTCATTGGTGCATCTTTCTCTCGTGGTGCATCTTTCTCTCCTGGCGCATCTTTCTCTCCTGGCGCATCTTTCTCTCGTGGTGCATCTTTCTCTCATGGTGCATCCATGGAGATTGCAGCCCCGGGCCACAACGAGGATGGTGTCAGGGGCGCACAACGAAGCCCTGAAAGTGTTTGACATAGGATCAACTTATACCTTACTTATACCTTACTTATACCTTACTCAGAGATTGTTGAAACACACAGCACACCCTCACCCCTCAATATGTTGGCAGTGGGAAAAATAAACTAGTTGAAACATTACACAATCGTTCTACACGACACAGTTAAACATTTTTTTTACTTTTTATTGTTCGGCATACAACATAAATATATGTCTGTCTTTCTGTCTGTCGGTCTGTCTGACTATCATTCTGTTGAGTCTGGCTGTCTCTCTGTCCTTCTGCCTGTCTGTGTCCTTCTGTCTGTCTATATGCCTGTTTGTCCTTCTGTCTGGCTGTGTATTCTTATTTCTTTCCCGTCTATTTGTCCATCCGTCTGCCTGTCCGTCTATCTGTATATCTATCTATCTATCTCCATCCTCCATCCATCCATCCACCACGAATCTGTCTGTCAGTTAGTCAGTCAGTTTGTCTGTCTGTCTGTCTGTCTGTTTTAATGTCTAGCTATCAATTCACTCACTCTCCTACCTACCTAAGTACTACCTATTTAAAAAAATGACCTCTATCTTGACCTGTCCAGTTAAAGTTTTAAGTCTCGTCTTTTCATCGAATACCTAGTTCGGTCATCTGCCCAGTAAGACAGTAAATGTATCAACACAGATACACGCTGTGTGTTCATGGATGCAAATGTGTCACATTCATGAAATGGATGTCCATCTTCTATTTTATTTAGAATGGTTGCTATGGATTACTACATCAAATGGTAGAAAAGATCTCTCAGCCCAATATTAAAAGCTCTCCAGATCAACCAAGACACTAATGCCTGTCTTTCAAGTCGCATACAACCTGGGTCTTTACAAATGCTACTAACGGAAAACACATAATTTGTTGCCACTTAACTGACCAGTCATCCATACCCGACTATTTGAATGGTTCGTATATCGGAACCAACCGTAGTAACTCGCGTGCCAAACACGTGATCAAGGGAAGACCACCCTCAAAGATGAAACAAAAAGAAGACTTGGATGCAAGGGAGACAATTTATTTAGTTTGTGTGTGCGTGTGTGTGACGGCCGACAATGGGAAGTTACACGATTGTGTGCCCCTTGCCAGTTCAGTTGTTCAAACAGTTGACCGCTGTGCTGCTCCCCTCCCCCGGTCTAGATGACAGCGGGAGTTGGTTGCTTGTGGAGCAGGATGCTGCCCCCGCGGTTCGCGACCCTTGTCATCTTCCCGGGGGTAAGGTGTGTGGTAGGAGGAGGGAGGGAAGGGAAGGGAGGGCTCAGATGAATAAGAGCGTCAGTTAGTAGGGGCATGTGCAATGTCACCTCTCTTAAACAATCAACAACAGCAACAACAAAATGCCAAGATAAATTGACACATCCTACTCTTACTAAAACGTTTTATTTGTACATGTAAAAAAAAGTTCCCTTTAGCCCCTAAGGGCCCGTTTTTTTCGGGCAGATGAAGTGTAGAATTTATCTGTTTCAGTAACCTCGGCATATAAAGGGTTGTGTGGTAAGCACAACACCCAAGCACCTTTACTCCCCCAACAATAAAGTCAGGCACCCATTTAAAGCTGGGTGGACTTGTGGGACTTACACAAGGACCTTTAAAAATCCCAAGGTTCTTACTGAGTTTCAGAACAGGACTTTCCGGTCGACAGTCGTTCGCTCTACACCGCGACCACCCGTTCTATAAGCTGTATTCTAATTTGGTCGCATTCACCACTCTTGTTATAACTGTTTATTTGTACCTGACATAAACTGTATATGTTGGTTGATCTTTCAATGCGACCAAATTAAACACAAGGAAACATTGTGTAGCGCAGGGATGGCAGATATTATTATCCAAGTGACGAAAGTAAAGGAAATTGAAAGACATTTTTTTTTTTGCATATTTTTGAAAAATTGTACTTAAAAATGAATATCTGTACACTGAAAATAAAAAAAGAAAGAAAAAGATAACTCGCACGTGAAAAAAAAGAGTTATCGATCAGATGTTATCAGCAATTAACAATAATAATGTTGTATTAGGGACGGGTGGCCAAGTGGTGTAGATACTCGACTGTTGACCTGAGAGTCCTGGGTTCGATCCTCGGTGAGGCCCATGGAATTTTTCAGGTGAAGTTGGTACAAAGTCGTCCCACAAGTCCACCCAGCTTTAAATGGGTCCTTCATATGCCGAGGTTATAGAAACAGATGAATTCTACACTTCATCTGCCCCGATGGCCCATTAGGGTTAAAGAGAACTTTACTTTTTTTTTACTAATGTTGTATTAACTTTTCATTCAGTTTTAAAAAAAGAAAACCAACTAAAACACCAGTTGCTGATCAGAAATAAAACACTTTTATAATTTTATGGTTCTTTATCAGAGTCTCCTTTGATAATATCATTAAACTCTGTTCGTTCATACGAATCATATATTTAAGTAACACAAAAACTCATTATTGATTCTTATCAATAATCTAATTTGTTCTTATTAAAAAAATCAATTAGCTGATATGAAGATTTTGCATGTTTCATAATAATAGAATATTATTTGAAACCCAAAATCTACATTCTCATTCTAAGAATTTACTATTTACAAGCGCAAATCCGTCACTGTCTCTGTACGGGAAAGGGTTATACAGCGATTCAGATAACAAAAATAATCTTCATTTAAAAATCTTCAATTTTGAAGAAAGTCGCCAGTTTCCTGCATGACTCATCACCAAAAATCACGTGTCCAAGTATCGCATTAGAAAGGTGAGCACATTCCATTGTGAGAATAAGTGTTTTGCATTTATTCGCGAACAATGTGTGAGGGGCATTCGCGGACATACTTTGGAACCCGCTTTATTGGTACAGTCGCGAGAACCAGTGGTCTAAGTCATTTCAAGCAGATTATTGCTCTCGCAGAATATCTATTATATATATCAATAAACCCCCCATTTTTATAGCAATAATATACTCTTAAGATTATATATAATAAATAATCTCTTTGCCAAATTCAAGAATATGATTCGCTCACTTCAAGAATATAATTCGCTCTCACTTCAAGAATATAACTCGCTCACTTCAAAATATAATTCGCTCACTTCAAGAATATAATTCGCTCACTTCAAGAATATAGTTCATTTATTTGCAAAAGCTGCATAGACTACTATATAAAATTCTAAACACAGAGGCGGATTCAACGCTGGGCACATCTGGTGTGCGACTGGGGCCCCGACATAAATACTAAAGTTATAAGAAACGTTTACCGTTGTAATTTCAATCCTTTGTTTTCTTAGAAGGCATTACGGCGACAGGCTAACACCTACCAAAAGTTCGCCTCTGTCTATATATTCCTTACATATATATATATATATATATATATATATATATATATATATATATATATCATCATATATAATAATATTCATTTCGAGTGTGCGTTAAATCGAAAGTAAAGAATTAATATAACAGTATTACAGTATTCCAGTTTAAATACAATCACGAAAAAAAAAATCGGATCTGCCCGAAACCAAAAAATAACCTCGCCTGCCGATCAAGCCTAAGGATATAACTCTATGCAAATGTTTTACCAGGGGTACAACTAGTATATATATAATACTTTGATCATATCAATCATCTACGTCTCTTATTTCAAACAAATCTAAATCCTAGTCTTACACACACACATACACACACACGCCTCCAGCTAACAGAGATTTGTGTGTGTGTGTGTGTGTGTGCGCGCACGCTTGTGATTTAGTTTTCAACGACTTATTAATTATCCGTGTTTCTAAAATATTTATTCTACAACGGGGTGTGCGCCATATGGCTGATCTATTCATCATGTCAGCCAGACACAAATAAATTCTAATTACTTCGCGGAGAGTCGACAAAATGATAAGAAACAAACATAAAAAAAAACATTTGAAAACATTTTGTTTTTTTTTTGTTTTTTTTGTTTTTTGTGTGCTGTAAAAAAATAAGAAGAAAGAATTATTTTTAACTAATTAACTTACTAATCCACAGTAACACAGAGCATGACCAATCCGCCCTCCCCTTATAACCTCATGTTCCACAACTTTTTTAAAGATTTATCACCGCCCTCCTCCTACTAAGCTCCTCAGACTCCAAAACCAATCTCCCCCCCCCAAACCATGTATAGTCCACGCTGATGAACACAGCCTGTGGGGGGATCTGCTCAAGTCATCAAGCTTCTCGCCCCCTCCCAACCCCCTCCCATGAGCGGCGGCCCCCCTCAAGCGCTCCCCCCGCCCCGCCCTCCACTCCAGGCTTCGTTATCTACTACGGGACCGGTGTCGGTGCGTGTGTAAGTGGCCCGTGTGTGTGGGGCGTGGAAAGGAGGGTGGTGGTGGTGGAGTGAAAGTTTGTCGTTATGGGAAAATGAAAAGTTCTAAGGTGCCCCCTCACCCCCCTCCCACACACACACACATCCCCGGAAGAAGGAGCAAAAGAAGTTGGGTAGATGGCAGGGGTACATTGGCTGGTAGGGGAGGGCATGCGAGTGGAGGAAGACCAGTTGTGTGTGCGTGCGTGTGTTCGGCTTTGATATAGATAGAGGAAAGTACAAGATACACATGCTATGGGAATATTGGGGGGCAGGAATGTACAGAAAGATGTGGGGAATGTACAGACAGATGTGGGAGAATGTACAGAAAGATGTGGGAATGTACAGACAGATGTGGGGAATGTACAGACAGATGTGGGGAATGTACAGACAGATGTGGGGAATGTACAGACAGATGTGGGGAATGTACAGACAGATGTGGGGAATGTACAGAAAGATGTGGGGAATGTACAGACAGATGTGGGGAGAAATGTACAGACAGATGTGGGGAATGTACAGACAGATGTGGGGAATGTACAGACAGATAAATGGAATGTACAGAGAGATCAGAGGAATGCAGAAAGATGGGAGGATGTACAAAAAGATGGGGGGAAATGTACAGAGATGGGGGAATTACACAGAGATCAGGGAATGCACAGAAAGATGGGAGGAATGTACAAAAAAGATGGGGGAAATGTACAGAGAGATCAGGGAATGCACAGAAAGATGGGAGGAATGTACAAAAAAGATGGGGAAATGTACAGAAGAGATCCAGGGGAATGCACAGAAAGATGGGTGGTGTGTGCACAGAGATGGCTGAATGTGTTATCATTACATGTGCACAGTGCATGTATGGAATAACAAATGTTTTAACGACTTACCCAACTGAATATCAATATGTAATCAAACGAAATCGCTCTTTTTTATTCATTTATTTATTCATATGTGGTTTGTTTAAAGAATTGGACCAGGCCATTAAACATTCTCGATTGCGAGTTAGCAGTGACCTCAAGTTCGCTGCGACGGCATATTCGTTATCATAAATGATGCTCATCATATGAATAACAGTCTTTGGAATTGAACTATAGTGTTCTTGAGTCTACTCTGATGTAATTTTGCCTTTCAGTGCTATCTAGGACGGATATGGAGGTGCGGTGGGGGTGGGGGGGGGGGGCGGGCGGAAGGTCAAGCGGTGTACATTGGCACGAATGTTGACTGAGGGTCCAGGGTTTGATGGGGAAATCTGGGGATGTTTCATCTTTGTCTCCCGTGGTGCCTCCATTGACTTTATACTCCCGCTTGTGGTGGGGATAAAAGAATGGCGCTATAAAATACAAACGTTGTCCCATTCAAGGGGGAAGGGGGGGTGATGGTTTCTCTTATTAGAAGAGTGCACCGATGATCGAGTGAAAATCGAGGACTTGTCGAGCTGAGGGTCCCAGGTTCGATCTCAGTGAGAACCAGTGGAGAAGGATTTCCCTCGCCTTAATGCTCCCCGTGGTGTCACTGCACAATCGAGGTTACGGTGTAAAAAAGTGAAAGCTGGCACCAAAAAAAAAAACTGCCCTTTTGTGGTTTATAGGATCTTACAGATATATATCTGGTCCTTTGCAGAACAAGATGTGACCTTTCGTTGGAAGTAAGAAAAGGGATTTCAGGTATCTGCTATTCGAATCATACAACAAGGACGTGACCTTCTCTCGAATAGGAAACAGGCAGATAAGTATAAATGATTGAGGCATCTTTCCAAGACTTAGTAATTTGATTGACACACTGTTTATGAACCAGTGAGAATAAATAAATCCAATCAGGCGAGAATACGATGGTAGCTTATTAAATGTTGAAAAGAAATATTAAATCAAAATCTATTGAACCATTGGTTTCATATAGAAAATAAAATAATTTTCTTTCTGTAAACCCTTTAAAATACAGTACAGAAAACGTACCGAAATAAAATCTTAAAAAAAAAAAAAAAACTAAACAATAAACCAAAATTATAAATTAATAATCTGAATTACTGTAGATATAATATATGACATGTAACTAAAGTTATTGTTCTGCGAGGTATAATAACCTCCCTACGCCACTAGGGTGTATCGTAAGTGCGACGGAAACCAAAAGATACTTTTTTTTTTTCTTATTCTTTTCTAGAGAAGATCTTTCGCCCCGGGGCCGTTGTGGGGGAGGAGGGGGGAACTTTGGATCATGGAACAGGAGGTGATCGAGTGTCGGGTCATATTCATATGTATCAAAGTAGCTCACGTTTACAGACCCCCTCCCCCCTCCCGCCCCTTGCTTCTCTCCATGAGGCTCGACAAAAACAGGCGGTGTTTATTGCTCGCAGGCAGCGGCTTTTTGAAGTGAAGTTTGGGTGCCGCTGACTTCTAACTTCTCATGGTGAGGGGGACGGGGTAGGGGGGAGTGTGTGTCTGTGTGTGTGTGTGTGTGTGAGAGAGAGAGAGAGTGAGTGAACGTATTGTGATAGCCTACATTGTAAGCTTATGACAGGCCTCTTCTCACACCCTGTCGGCGGGAAGGATGGTGATACCACTACTGCTACCACTACTACCACTACTACTACTACTACTACGACCCACTTCTACGCCCCTGCCTACCTAACTCCTCCCCCACCCCTACCCCGTCTCGTCATCGCGTGACTGCCGTGCGGCAATGCCGTCGAGGCTGCTCAACAAGATCTTCTGTGTCACAATAACCGATGATGGTTCGTTCATGCGTGAACAAGTCACATGCACCTGGCTTAGAGACTGCGTAGAAAAAAACGCCCTCTGTACCTAAAAATACATTTTTTCTTTCCATATTTAATACGAAATCGTCGTTTACAATGAACAGACCATAGCCGCCATGCAATGTTCAATCTAATTAACCAAAAAGTTAGGATCGGCAAAAAGACATTCAATCTAATTAACCAAAAGCTGAGATCGGCAAAAGACATTCAATCTAATTAACCAAAAGCTGAGATCGGCAAAAGACATTCAATCTAATTAGCAAAAGCTGAGATCGGCAAAAGACATTGCCTGTGCAAGTTTGGAAATTTTATTTTCAAGCACAACATTTAGACATACAAAGCGATGAGATGTTTTTTATGCGCTTTGCGCACATACAGGCACAACTACAAGGAAACATTGAATTCGTAGTGGGCAGGATTAAATAAAAACTCTAATAGCGTCCTTACATTTTTGTCGGCCACTGTAAACAAGACTGTAAACAAACATAAACAAACATAAACACATATAAACAAACATAAACAAACATAAACAAATATAAAACTAAATATAAACAAACATATCAATATAAACAAACATAAAAACATAAACAAACATAAACAAATATAAACAAACATAAACAAATATAAACAAATATAAACAAACATGAACAATTATAAACATAAACATAAACAAACATAAACAAACATAAGCAAATATAAACAAACATAAACAAACATAAACAAACATAGTGAGTAATTCAGAATTCCTCAAAATTCAAAACGCTTTAAAACTCAGACCGTGAATTCCAGAACGAAAATTCTGAAATAATTTTGCTCATAATCCGAATAGGCTTCGTAGTTCGAAACAAAATTATTAGACAATATTAGGGGTTTCGAGACAGGGACACTTAAAATAGAAGGGTTGGGTTGGGACTTCCCATTGGGTGGGCTCCAACTCGACCACATATTAACATTTCTATTAAACACCTGGTGAATAGCGAGACGATACAGAAATGTCTATTTTAACACACAAAAATTGTACAAAATTGTACATGGTATTAATTGTATATAATCAGAGATTGAAAGGCTTTTTGACCGCATTTTTACTTGACTCAGATAACGTTAACGCAATTTCGCTATAATTCAGAAAAAACACACTTTATTTATTGCAAATATAGACCACTCGAATCAGAGCCGTTTTATGGTCATCGTAGACCGCAGGCACTTTCAAATTCGTACGCAGGGCTCGATTTGCCACCGGGGATATTCCCGGCACTAAGAACTGTCATCCACATAGACATTTATCCCCGGCTCTGCAGAAATTTTTTATCATCCCCGGCACTGGTTTTTTTCTTAAAACGAGCACTGGTCGTAGGTTCTGCCCGACTTCATTTATATATATATATTTTTCCAGAATGCACCCGCACTTCTTGCAATTTGAAATCTAAATAAACTTTGAGGACGTCATATGTGACTTTGCTATTGAGCCGAAATGTTAACATGCCTGTTATTTACAACCGCATGCAGCTTGACGTTCTCATCTCCACACGGTTATATATAGTTACTTTAATACAAACATTAGTACATTTTACTGGCATTCTGAACTTGTTTTCACTTTATGTTCTGGCTTTCGTAGGTTCTTGAAAAGCCCGTAGGCCCTAGGCACAGTGCCTGTGCCTGGATGTAGTTTTGTATTTTATTATTATTATTTTTTGCAGGGAGGGGGGCTTGACTGTAATTTCCTTTCTTCACACCAATAACAGTAAAAAACCGAATTGAATAAATCGTCGTTATAACGAACTATGACTGGATTCTCTCTCTCTCTCTCTCTCTCTCTCTCTCTCTCTCTCTCTCTCTCCCCCCGTTCAAGTGTGTATTTGTGCTTGAGGCGTCGTAACACGGGGTGAGAAAATCTTTGATGGCGCTCATGTAAGCAGCGATCTATTTCCGAGAAGGAAAAAAAAGACATCGAACCTGCTTCAATCTTCCAGTCTATTTGATAATAAATAAAAACGATGTGCCCCTCCCTCCCGCTCTAACCACATGTGGGGGGTAGGGGAGAGGAGGAGGGGGAAGGTGCCTCCTTTCTTCGTATGTACTTACTCCCCCCCCTGAACTCCAGCATCCTTGGTATATTTATTTAAACTAGTCCCCGCCCACTTTCAAAAAAAACTCAGCTGTTGCCTCATAGGCTCTTTGCAAAGGTTTCGGTCTAAAAATTTGTGTAGAAATCTGGCAGGTTTTGACATCTCGTTTCTTCCTCTCCCCTCCCCCCTCCTCCCCCCAACCCGTAGCGTGAGCTCTTGTTGGGTTCTTTAAAACTCTCGACAAGAAATATGAGGGGGAATTGGGCCTACAAACACACACAGACATTGACAGTTCTGGAGTATCTGGAGCAGAAGGCGGAAGTAAATAAATCAAGAGCCGGTGAATAATAAACTGAACAACACTTTTGATAAACTTTCGCGACATTTTCGTCTTTAGGAAGGCCATCTCGATTTCTCAACGCAAATTCTCGCCAATCTTTCAGTAGAACTACCCCCCCCCCCCCCCCCATCTTTTCCATTATTAAGTAACTATCGAATTATTTCGTCTTCTGGACAGTAGAAAAAAATCTCTGTTCACGAGACATTTCTGAACCAAACCCTTTACAAAGATTTCCAGTTTCAAAGATCAGTTTGAACATGTTCGTCTTGGTTCCAAAGTCCCTCCCCCAAAAGCATAAATTATGCAGAATGCTCATTGACAATATAAATAGACCCTTCTGAAAGTCGCCATATTTTGTTTATAATTCTATTGTGCATCGGTACTACACTTTTAAAAAACGAGAATAATACAAATAGGCCTGGGCCTTAATTTACACCAGGCCCGATCTTAATTTTTTTTTAGGAGCCTAGATTTGCTAGAAATCAATATTGGTAAAGGGACAGAGCCGTAGCTAGCCATTGTGACGCTTTGTGCGAGTCACATTTTTAACACCCTCCTCCAGATTTGAAAAGTGCTAAAAACATTTAAAGTGCTAAAAACATTTAAAAGTGCTAAAAACATTTAAAAGTGCTAAATACATTTAAAAGTGCTAAAACATTTAAAAGTGCTAAAAACATTTAAAAGTGCTAAAAACATTTAAAAGTGCTAAAACATTTAAAAGTGCTAAAAACATTTAAAAGTGCTCTTTCGGCTCCACATCCTAGCTCGGCGCCCTATGCGGCCGTACTACCTATTACCCTTCCTACGCCCCTGGTGATGGAAACCTTTGTGCCGTGGGAGCCTTGGATGTCGTTTGCCTATCATGAGAATGTCTCTGCAAACTGAATCCACGAATCCAAAATCTATCTATCTATCTATCTATCTATCTATCTATCTATCTATCTATCTATCTATCTATCTATCTATCTATCTATCTATCTATCTATCTATCTATCTATCTATCTATCTATCTATCTATCTATCTATCTATCTATCTATCTATCTATCTATCTATCTATCTGTCTGTCTGTCTGTCTGTCTATCTCTTTATTTTTTTATACCCTTTCAAAGATCGTTTGGGGGAAACCGTGGGCTTTCATACGCCCTTTCTGTGAGGCTTTAGAATTGGTGGCCTTATCTCCTCTCCAAGTCTGCGGCGAATATTTTTTTTTTGCTTTTCTAGGGATTTAACCCGCACTCTTTGCATGTGAGTCAAGTTCACTATAAACTTCTCTTGACAGCTACATGCAGATATAATATATAATATTCATATAAGGCTCAAGTAAAGATGTATATTTAATATACATTCAGTGATACACTAACTCATGCGATTTATTAGACGTATTAAGTCTCGTGATTGTTGATCAGTCCACGATCCACGGTCGCACTACACATTCTTTCTTTAATAAATCACTTGTATGTAAATTAATTTATAAATATCAAGTCCCATGAAAGGTGGACTATCTAACCACAACTGGGTACGATTTTATGTAATGCCCCCTTTCTCCCCCTCCATTTCTAACAAACATACGACAACTATGGAGGCACCATGGAAGAAAGAGATATGGTTAGGGTTGGGGCTATGGTTATGGTTAGGTTTATAGTTATTGTTAGGGTTATAGTTAGGGTTATAGTTAGGATTATTGTTGGGTTAGGCTTAGCTAAGGGTTTGAACCATCATGCCGGTCAGACTTATACCAGTTCGACACCCTATCCGCAATATTTATCGACATAAACCATGGGTGGTTTTTTAGCCACAGAGGATTCACATTGAGGGTTACAAAGAAAAAGAGAAGTGAAGGAATTTTAAAAGTAGAATGTTCACTTTCAGTTTCTTTATATATCTTAGAGTCCATTTTGTACCGAGACGATGACGTGATCACCCTGTGTACACTAAATGCGTCCATTTGACATTTCACTGACACAACCACCCTACAAACCGTTTTTTTATTGCTGTGTGACTTCGGCTGTGGGTCGCTCCATTGTTGCTTGTGCTCTGCTCAGGGTTGAGTCTGTGATGTAGAGAATGAACACCTGACAGAGATATCACAGCCTCTTGGCATCAGTCAACGTGAATCTATCTATCTATCTATCTATCTATCTATCTATCTATCTATCTATCTATCTATCTATCTATCTATCTATCTATCTATCTATCTATCTATCTATCTATCTATCTATCTATCTATCTATCTATCTATCTATCTATCTATCTATCTATCTATCTATCTATCTATCTATCTATCTATCTATCTATCTATCTATCTATCACATCATATCTATCTATCTCTATCTATCTATCATCTATCTATCTATCTATCTATCTATCCATGGGCATTAGGCAAACCATCTGGATAATGAAATTATCACTGGAAGGAGCCCGTTTGGCTTAGCGTACTTACATCTATCAGAAAGTTCTGTATATTTATAACCGACTCTATCCAAACATCCCGCCCCCAACCCTACACATACGCACAGCAAAGACGAATTTCCACCCTCCGCCCCTTTTTTTACGCTTATGTATTATTTATGTTTTTTTTCTTTCTTCATTTTCTTTTTTTTACATATCTGCCTATCCAAGGCACGCCCCACTCCGGTCAATCAAACCAAGCTCCCATCCTATCTCCTTCGGGGAAAAAGTAGAAGGGGGAAAAAAAGGGGAGGTACGGTCGCTACGGTTCTCTCCCGGCTGCAGGAATATTTCTAATTACCACACCCAGCAGACCGTCGTACACAGAAAACCCCCATCAAGGGAGCGACGCCGCTGAAATAAAAGGGGTGAAGACAAAACCACGCATACACACATGAACTACTAAATCTGCGTTTTGACTTTATATTCTTAAAGGAACTGTTTTTTTTTCAAGTTTTTTTTTTGGACTTCATGTAAATTCGCTTAACGGCATTGAACTGTTATTTTCGCACAAATCTGGGATATCTTTGATGAACACCCTCCTCAAACCGCCCCCTCAGCCCTTTTCCCTTTACCCCTTCATTCCTCTGGCCTCCCTCCCATTTTTTCATTATTTCAATTGCTCGTTGTGAAGTTGTGCCAGTGTGTGTGTGATTGTTGGGCCCAGTGGATGTACGATTCATTCTGTCGTTGACCCAGCAGGATCCTTCCACGTGAGTATAATCATCATCAACAGCATCATCATCATCTTCATCATCATCATCATCATCATCACCACCATTATTCTACATCGTCTGCTCAATAGTTTTGCAAGCTCTTTCGAGGCCTTTTTTTTTATTATTTTTAGCATCATTATTAAACTCAAATTCAAGATGTGTAGATTAGTGATGTGATCATTTCTAATGGATCTTTAGTGAACTTTTTAAAAACAACCCCCCAAAAAAAAAGCTCATCATTTTGATAAACTGTTTATGAAAAATAACAATACGAATCAAATTTGCATTAAGTAAAACCATAAATATATGAGTAAAATTAATAACATTGGTGCAAACTTTTTGTTATTTTCTTTCACAAAAATGCCATCTCAATTTGCAATTAAGCGAATAAATAGTATTATAAGGAGAAAACTTTTGTTCTTTTTGGCAAATTCGCAAATTTATTACATATAATCATGAATCGTTTCAACGTGGTACATTTCGTGTTGTAATTGTAATGTTATCAATGGACCTCAAGTTTTCAGCAGGTAATCTTCTTCGTTCTATTTATGAAATAAGCTATATATATATCCATTTTAATGTAATATTATTTTGTAAATTTAACTTTAAAAAATTGGGTATCATTTTTTGTAGAATGTTCGTTTTTTTTTTTTTGGAAAAACAGATAAAATAGACGCAATTATGTTTTACCTTCTACACTTTGCGATTTGTAATTTGTCTCATTTGTCATAGTAATCACAATCTTTTGTTTTTTACAAGGTTAAAGTGAAAACGTGTTTTGAAATTTTAACAGCCGTTTTGCAGAAATTAAAACAAAAGAGGTGCAATCAATGCTAGCGACCAAAAATTACGACCAAAACTTACGATAAAAATTGCGACCAAAAATTACGACTAAAATTACGACCAAAAATTACGACCAAAAAAGTTGCTTTAATTCGCCCCTATTCCTCTCTGCCTTTATTTTTACATCCACGATGCTTATAGTAACGTATATTTATTTAAAAAAAAAATTAATTTAATATCTGTCCGTCACTTTGTTCAAATTTAAGAGCCCATCTTCACCCGCGCTTCAAAACGTTTCCCCACCCCCGTGTGCATACCCATAAAACTACCGACAAATATACATTCCACAAATTAGGCGTAAGCCATAAATGTTAATTTGTCTGACAACAAGACCAGACGACAATCAATGAAATAAATATCACGCGTTTATCTCTCCTATTATGGCTGCAAAAAGAGTTCATTTTATCAGAATGACATCCCAAATATTATTTCATTACGAATTGAAAAAAAAACTTCAATGATTGATCATATTTATACGTTAATCTGTCATAGTCATAATTTGACTTTGTAAGCTTATAAAATTTCCGTCAAATGTATTTAGTTAATTAAAATTCCGTAATTTGTATACGATATTATAGAATATGATTTGTTCATTTTTATCTTTCATTTCATATTCTTCTATACAATAATATTAATGTCACAGTGATTTTCTGAAATAAGATTTTCGTTAAAATAACATTTTTACAAAAGTAAAGAACAGAACATAAATGGGTGGATTAATGCAAATTAGGTTTCCGTTATATATATATTTATTACCTTTGATTTTGTTTTGAAGCAGCTTTACAAGAGATTAATTTGTCACAAACCTTTGTTAAACCATTTTATAAAACTATCTTTTTCTTTCTTCTATTATTATAGACGTAACTGCCATAGAATATTACCTTCTTTTTATCAGTTTCATCATTCTGTTCCATGGGTGGGCAAACTTTTTTCAAACCGTGGGCCAAAATGGCTTTTATTAAATTTTTGAAAAGGGCGGGGCAAGAGAGCCAGTGGCGTAGTGAAAGATGGACAAATGGGGTCATCATGCCCCGGGCGCTGCTCACAAGGGGCGCCTAATGATATGACATATAGTATTATATTGTTTTTCAAATGGGAGGAGGATGGGCGCTAAAAAGGTATTGTACCCTGGGCGCGAGTTAAGCTCGATACGCCACTGCGGAAACTATATGTAATGGAGTGTTTATATAAAATTAATTTTTAATTTAATGTCAACGTCATATGTCTTAAGAAGTGAAGGGAGTAGAGTGCGGCCCGTATAGATCAGCTTTGCAGGTCGTACTTGGTCCGCGGGCAGTATATCGCCCCTATGCGCCCTATTCCAAATCAGACAAACAATATCAATTTCGGACAAATGCGCAAATTATAACCGCATACGTCATTTTTTTATTTTGTGTAGATATTTGTGCGCCCCCCAATGAACCCAGCCACTTACTTGCTATTATTAAATTACTTTGTTTACTAAATCTTGATGAATGGGCAATAGCTTACCAGTCTTCAAAGTAACTTTTTTACGTCATTGTAGAATAACGACGAAGCTTTTGTACTTTTTTTAGTAAATGTTTATAATGGAACGAAAATTCGCCTGTAGATTATAATTTTAAAATTGATATAACTTTTAGTACAACACCGATTTGCGTCACTGTGCGAAATAATGCAGCTTCTTCTTTTGTTTTAAGTCTTGTATATACTTTCTAAATTAGTCTGAAGTGTGCCTTATTGAAAGTATAATTAATTTAAATCTAAAACTTATAAAATAATAAATACATAAATAAACACATCTTTAAAAAAAAAATAGCGCATAATAAAATAGACTAAACAGTAAAAAAAGTAATTCATTATATAATACATATATATATATATATATATTTATTTCTATATATTTATCAAATTATTCTCATTTCTAAATTAAAAGCGTCGGTTGATACTATATTGTTGACAACATTTTCAAAGTTAGTTGATAAATAGCAATAAATAAATAAATACATAAATAATCATACTCTTTTACATTGGCTGATATAGTTAGTCAACACTGTTTAAATTTTATTAAAGATAATTCGTATAATTTAAACAAAAATGACTCATAAATTTATATATGCACACACACACACACACACACACATATATATATACAAATATAAATTTATACAGGGGCGGACTTACGTCAGGGCGTAGGTTAAAATATTGGGCCCTTTAGAAAAAGACAGACTTTGTTAGAGGCCCTTAAATCTTCGGGGGCCTGCGTCATTTAATTCATGTAAGTCTAAAAACACAACGTTCAGGTCTTTCATATAACCAGCCCCGTACCCATTATTCATGTAAGTATCGTGTCATAGTTCATCAATTCACGCATTAATATAATATCACATTTATTTAAAGATTTCAACGAAAAATAATACAAGTATTTATTTTAGTGTTAATAACTTCATTGATAACAACCAGAAATACCTTGACTATATTTCTGTGCATTAGTGTAGTTCTAAGAATATAAGTTGATCAGCCATTACACAGGCAAGGAATAATGAACATGTGCATATGGTAACTGATTTATATGCTGTCTGTCTGTCTGTCTATCTATCTAACTGTCTGTCTGTCTGTCTGTCTGTCTGTCTATCTATCTATCTATCTACCTATCTATATGTATGTCTATATATCTGTTTGTCTTTCTTTTTCTCTCCGTCCGTCTGTCCTTCAGTCAATCCCTCCATCCATCCATCCATCCATACATCCATCCATCCATTTGTTTGTCTGTCTGTCCACTATCTAATAAATAACAATATAAACATGCTCTCTAAAAGCTCACACCCATCAACCCCATCTCT
This sequence comes from Bulinus truncatus, assembly GCA_021962125.1. Lineage (NCBI taxonomy): Eukaryota > Metazoa > Mollusca > Gastropoda > Planorbidae > Bulinus > Bulinus truncatus. The sequence continues at coordinate 991,163 of JAGDYQ010000259.1, read as the reverse complement.
TGTCAGAAATGGCGCATTCCCTTTAAAAATATAAATAAAAAAGTGTACCCAGCAGACAAACGTAAACAGGTGCAAAATATTGGAACAACAAATACCCCCTCCCTTCCCTACCCACCTCTCATTGCCCCAGAGGCTTATTATATAATTTGTTTAAATTAACATGTGTTTATGGACTATAATCTCTACTCATGTTGCTGAGCAGTGAGCACTGATTGGATATCTACCTGAAGGTGATCACTATGGCCTTTTGCACTGGCATTGATATTCAGTTATAGAGAGTATAGTACAACTGGCAACTATATGTCTGAAGAAAATGAAAACATAAGAGATTACGGTATATATATATATATATATATATATATATATATATATATATATATATATATATATATATATATATATTAGGGTGGGTCAAAAAATTTTTTTTGGAGTTGGGAATATGAAACATATTCAAAAAAGTTGCCTATGGTCCTGATTGTAAAAATGTAAAATTTGTAAAAAGCACTATGTCTAAAAAAAAAAAAAATATTTTTATTTTTTTATTTTTATACAAAACATGCCAATATTAACTACGAATTAATTATATTGCAGAAAAATTTTTTTTAGATCAATTAAAATGTATTTCAGAATGTTACTCATTCAGAAACTTCAATCATTAAAAAAACTTAAAAGTAATTTTTCTCTGAAAAAATTTTTTTTTTTGACATTTTGCTTCACTTTGGCAAGAAAATCTCAAAAACCACCTGTCAGATTTTGATAAAACTTCTAATTTTTATGTAGAAGAGGGGCATTTATAGAATGTCAGAGGCTTTTCAAGAAATTTTAAGTCCTTTTTTTTTTTTTAATTTTAAAAATTAGCATTTTTTGCTTATTTTCACCATACAAAATTTTTAAAATTCATAAAAAATGTATTTATTACATTGTAAAAAAGTACTTTGACATTCCCTAAAGTAAGCTTTTCTGATTATAAAAATGTACATTGTATATGAAACAGTCTATAAATATTTCAGAAATATTTACTTACAAAAGGTCATAAATTTCAAGATGGCGGCATGCCGCACCCACAAATATCAATATGTTAATATTTTTTTTAACAAAATTATTTTTAAATCTACTATATTATTACTAAGATATTAAAATGTCTTAAACTTAAATAATAAAAAAAAGATTTTGCTTTGACCCAGGTACCCCCAATGTATGACATTTTACAACATTTAGAATGTTTGGTATAAGTAATATAAAATTGTACAAATCTATAAATCGTTCATGCAAAATATACAATGTACATATGAATAATACTGTTTATGGATTGTCACAGGAAACTTGCTTTGCTTTCAATTTTCGGAAGAATATCCCTTGATTTCTTTGTTATATTGATATCTGTTTTGTTATTTGGAACATTCCTCATCGCTGGAGAAGTCTACATCAAGTAGTTCATCTCTTCAGCATCGATCTGGAATATCATTATCTTTCTCATCATTGACGTTATCATTTGTGGTTCCTATCTGATCGCCACCCTGCACCAATGAATGTTTTCTTTTCTGTCGATTTTGTAATATTTTTTGATTGCTTGTCAACATTGTCTATGAACATATTTCTTGCCATTTGATCCACCCAATGCCCACTCAAGCTTTACAAGTATTACTGATTGTGGACATTTACAGTCTCCTCTATTCCTAACATCTGCATCTTTTTACTCGAACAATTATACTGGTAATGTCATTTGTAGGGATACTAGCCTGGTCATATAATTGTTTTAACTTCATGCGCTAATGCGTGCGCTCGTGAATGAAGGCTATGATTGTATTGTTCCATTTTAAGCATCCACCAACAGCCTTGAAAACATCTTCACTGGTTGGAAGTTGTCTTTTTAGGCAATTCAGCTGCTGACCCAAATAGAGAGAATGTACAGTTGCACTTCTTGTAGAAGAACTCATATTCATAAGAAGAGCTTAATAAAATAATTGAAAAAATTAATCAAAAATGAAATAAAACAACCATGCGTGATCCGATAATGAATACATGGTACACCAGTTATATTGAGAGAAAAATGGATGCAATGCTTATCCCAGTTGTCTGAACTAATTAGTTATTCATAAAAAAGGTTATAAAGATAAAATACAAATTTTATATGCATATCATTTCTTTTTTTGAATAACCTAGGTCTAAAATTTAACATGTTCAGTCACAAAAAACTCACTTAGTAAATATGGTAAAAATTTCGAACAAAAGTTGGGAGTAGTAAAACTATGTAGTTTTCAAATATTTGTACATATTCCATGTACTACCATGATGTAACAACTTTTTAATAATGTTTCAATAAAAAAAAATTTTTTGACCCACCTAATATATATATATATATATATATATATATATATATATATATATATATATATATATATATATATATATATATACAGGATGAAATGATTCATGACCGACGTTAGCTATAAATGACATACCTTTGGACAAGGTTTAAAAAATAAATACCTAATGAAATAGCGTTAAGTGAAATTTTACACACACACATTCAAACACACAAAATCACACACACTAGCAAACACACAGTCATACATACACTCACATACACACTCACACGTAATGTATATAGACACACACTCTCTCACACACACACTCAAGCCCAATCAAACAAACAAATCACACACACTTACACATATATAGACACACACTCACACGCATACAATCACACATACGCAAACACTCGTACACACACACTCACAGAAACTCACAACTACAGCACTCATATATATATATGTATATATATATATATATATATATATATATATATATATATATATAGACACACACTCAGACACTTACACAACAATCCCACAAACAATCACACACAATTACACACAGATAGACACATGCTTACATACACGCCCACACACAATCACACGCACGCACACACAATCACACACACTCTCCCACACTCGCACCCAAAAACTCACACAAACGCTCACACCAAACACTCACACACAAACTCACACACTCACACACACACACTCGCACCCTATTTACACACACACTCACACAGTTAAGGTTGAGCACACCAGGATTAAACCTGGGGCCCCGACATCTGGGGCCACTCAAAACTCTAATTTATAAATCTTTTTGTCTTTTTCATGGCCACCCAATATTCTCTACGTTGCCTGGGGCCCTAACTGAGCCCAAGTTCGACCCTGCACACACTTTCAAAATAAACTAAAAGCCTTTTTTTGTGTGGATGTAAGTTCGTTGTATGGTCGTTTTGAACACAACCAGATTACATTAACAATTTCTTTCTTGTCCAGTGATGAAAATGAATCGGTCATTTATACAATCAATCAATGAACACAAATCGATTTAGTGTTACCTTAATTTTTTTCAAATTAAAACAATCCATCCATCATAACGTAGCGTAATTCATTTCTTTCTTTCTCCTTCCTTATTACATATCTTTCTTTCTTTTCTTTCTTTCTTCTTTCCTTCATCTGTTCTTTTCTTTCTATCTTATTCATTCCTTCATTTCTTTCTTTTCTTTCCTTTCTTTCTCCTTCCTTCTTACATCTCTTTCTGCCTTTCTTTTTCATTATTTCATCTCTTTCTTTTCTTTATTTCTTCCTTCCTTGATCTCTTTCTTTCCTTCTTCTTTCTTTCTTTCTTTCTTTCTTTCTTTCTTTCTTTCTTTCTTTCTTTCTGTCTTCCTTTCTTCCTCTTTCCTTTGTATCTTTTTTTCTTCTTTTTTAAAAAAAAATATTTCAGAAAATCTACCACACATTCAATTAAATTTGATTTCAGTAGCCGAGATAAAAATCTGAACAGGTACTTTGGCGTATGTATGAGCAAACAAGGGGTCGGATTAGATGGGGGGGGAAGGGGTAGCTAACCTTGCTTAACTTTGATTGGTTACAAAGCATGATTGACTTCAATGAGGCCACTTAAAATAACAAACAATTAAGACCCGATAGACTTTTGAAAAATATAGATATGTGCATACAACTGAGTAAAATTAAACTAAAATATGCACTGGATTTGTTTTTATGCCACAATGTCACATTATTATTTAAGACCTGGGAGACAAAAATACTAATTTAGATTGGGTACAGTTAAATCAATGTTTCAAGGCAACATCTCAATCTGAATATTCATTTAATGCTATGCTGACTCAGGTTAAAGTCTGTATTGAAATACATCATTCGCATTTTCGGGTTGTTTACATTTCGGCTGCTGCAGTCTACATTAGACAGTAACAATAGCAACAACATCAAAAAGTTCGGATATTTAACTGTGTAAATCCAATGAGAATGGTTTATATAAATATTATCAAAAAGATGCATACGATTAAATTATTTATGTTCCTATTGTTGCTGTTATCAAAGAAGAAAAAAAAAGAAATTGTTAGAATTGGTAGACATGTTTGGACTACGACCTAGTTACGAGCTGTCGTCACTGACGTTTGGGTTGGAGGATTTTAATTAGCCTACATCAGTGACGTAGCTAGCTATTGTACCGTCACATGCGATCTACATTTTCGATACGCTCCCTTCTAACATGCGAAGTGCGAAAACATTTAATAGTGTTTTTTCGGCGCACCGTTTCTAGTTCGCCGCCGTATGCGGCCACTAGAGCCATACTCCTAGCATAGTTTAAACAATGCATGTCTTAATGAAAGAAGTTATTAATTGTGCTTTTTTTTAGTGCAACTGTTGATGAAAATAACAATGAATATAATCATTCAATCATGTTTAGTAGACGATGTACGTCAAACCGTCATGTTGCTGATTTTTTAATCTGTTATATTTCTATACTAGCTGTACCTTGCAAAACCTTTCCATGGTGATTTACCATACTTCAACTTTGAATAGGTCATTTGTAATACAATTGGTCTATTAATATTATGTTAGGATAATTTAAGAAAAAGCATTTATTGAATCGAGACGCGGGCAAAATCAGCCCAGTAGCGTGAAAATTCTACAGCAGGGGCCAGAATTCTACAGCGGGGCCAGGCCAATAGCGGGGGGGGGGGGGGCAGAAATAAATGTTACTAAGTAGAGCAAACAAGCAGAGGGCCAGACAAAACGCAGGTGGGGCCCACCCCTGGCCCCCACACGCTAAGGGCCTGGGCAAAAGACCATTAATATTTCAACAGGGAATAGTATTGTTATTTTCTGTCTACAGCCGACAGACTTGAATCGTAAAATATTTATAGATTCATTTCTAACTAAAATTACTAATTTTTACAAGTGTGTATTTTCTTTTCCTTCTAAGGAATCAAGACTTGTGGAACATTGAAAGAGAGAGATTTAAAAGAAAAAAATGTGGGTGTGAATAAAGAGAATAATCTTCAAGAATGTACCAGCCACAGAGGTGACAAAGTTAACTCCCCAAGCCTGCGAAAATATACCCAACCTCACACATGTGATGGTCTTATCTCCAGAGCAACACAGTCGAATCCGCACATAGAGAGTCCACACCACTGGCAAACAAGTGGCTTAGAGAGTGATTCGTTTTTTCTTTTGTCGCATCTCCTAGAAGTAGCTTCGCCTGAACGACGCCATCGCGGGCAACAATGGAGAGCATGGAGAGGGTGAGCTGCCAGATTGAGAGGCAACATGAACTCCTTCAGCCCAGGGTCCTGCAACTACGGCATGGGCGCTTCTTGCCCCGCAGGGCCACTCCAGCGACTGCATGCACGAGCGCCGGGATAGAGGATGTCGCACTCTTCCGGGGGCCACCTGGGAGTGCTCGCCCTACGCCGCGGCAGCCGCCAGCTGGAACCTCCCTGTACCACTCCCACGGACTGTCCAACAACTCCCTTGACCGCCAGGTCGGGTCAACAGGTCATCATCACCGGGCCTCGTCGCACTATTTCTCCATGTCGCCGAACGTGGTGGGGGGCCGCGGCGGCAGCGGGCGGCAAAGACTACCCGGAGGGCGTCGCTGCACCACCAGCCCGTCGTCCCCTCGTCCGGGATGGGCGTGGGCACATGCCTGGGAGCCACCCGTCCTCCCATCACTCGCCCCACCACCACCCCACCCAGCCTACCCCTCCCCGCCCCTGAATTGCCTCCCGCCGCAGCATCCAGAGGACCCAGTACGACAACGGCGGGGTCGGGTATCCTCGCTGTGCGGGGCGGGGCCCGTGTCACCCCAGGGGCGTCGTCCTGCATGTCACCGGATATTGACAAAGAATAAACCCAAAGGTAAGACGAGGCTGTGTATTGTGGTTTCATGACATTAAAATCTCTCAGTCTGTCTATCTATTAAATCTACAAACTATCATGCAATCAACCATACAATTTATCCTTATGATAAAACAATCATACTATCATCCGCTGCAATTAATCATAGGATCAATCAGTCGCACAATCAATGATTCGGTTAATTATAAAACACATATATCATGCAACTTATCATAAAATAAATCATAAATTCACATTTAATCATTATTTGTGCAGTTAATCAAAAAAGTCGGACATGTATACATATCGCAAAAAAAAACAGTAAATTAAAGAACCAATACAAACAGCCGATACATTCACCCATCGAATAGTTCATATTCCCCACTAAATATCCAATAATTTCACCCACTAAGCAATTAATTACATCTGTGTCTGTCTTTTTGTCTCTATCGTTCTATCCAAAGTAATCCAATAGACACAGTGTTATTTATTGACTAACCAAGACTACAGAGTGACACCTTATGAAAACCATTAGTCAGTTTCTAGACAAAAAATAAAAAAAGTACAACTAAGCCAAGAACACGACATTTCAAATACTACAATAAATTTAAACTTCCTGAGTTTAAAAAAAATATTATATTTTCTGATCGTCAAATACAAAATTTCTTGTACAATTTGCTCAATACAACCAGATAATTTTAGTATGTCATTTAAGAGTAACGAGTCAGTCCTTAATACCAACCATAATACCACCCTTGTTTGTTTCTTTAATTCTAAAATTCTGTCTTTTGAGGTCAAATTTTGCCCTTAATTGAGCTGCCGCCCGGGTGTTTTGCACCCATTTGAACCACAGTGCAGCTCGGCCCTGGATACACCCTGTTTTTTTCAGTATATTTTACTTTGTATATAACATTTTAAACATTAGATAAGTCGTATGAATGTCTACATAACAAACTATACTTTAGTACATACTACACCGTTTACACATCCTATCATCATGACGTATATATTTTTGTACTGTTGGTTTAACCGTTTGAATCTGCCATCCGAAACTGTATTTTTTATTCCTCCCTACCGGGTCACATTTCTAGACGGTGCACCTGTGCGTCACAGGCACTAATTAGTCCGTTAACCCCCCACACCACCCTCTCAACAACCCCCCCCTCCTTTTCAATCTCTCTTCATAAATCATCTCAAGTAAAGTTTGAAAAAAATACAACACGCACATACACACACACACACACACACACACACACACACACACACACACACACACACACACACACATATAGACAACGAAAAAAAAATTGGTTTTGGAGAGTAGGCAATGGAGTAGGTGTTTTTTTCTTTTTAAAAGTTTGGGTTTGAGGTTTATTTTTATTATACTTTTTTTTTAAAACTGTCGATCGGAGAGTAAGAGAGAGTGATTAGGAATGTAGATGTTGTGGACTGATTAAGACAGGGTTTGAAAATGAACAAAAAGAAAATGAACAAAAATAGAAGGACCTCACGGGTTGTAGTAGAGTGGGCTTATTAGAACGAGGGGTGCGGGTGAGGGTGGGGGAGGGGAAGGAACCGTGCGGCTGGACAAAATGTAAAAGGAATTAATTAGGAATGGTGAGAGGAAAAAAAGATAGGTTATTTTGTTAAAATACAGATAAGGCTTAAGAGCTTATAACGAGAGAGTCCGTTTGTGGGTTGAGATAGCTAAAATAACCCGTTCAGCTATCTGGGAGGCAGAGATAGAGGTAGAGGAACAAAGAGTGAGTGCATGTGTGTGAGTGAAAGACATAGATATATGATGTAACATAGACCTAAGGTGATCAAATGAGGATCTTTAGGCCGCTTGTAAGTATTATTTGTTCTCATATGATTCGTATCGTTAGTATTATAGGGCCTCTGACTGTTGTTATCAGTTGGCCTGCTGACTGTTGTTATCAGTGGGCTTCTGACTGTTGTTATCAGATGACTTTACGGTTGTTATCAGTGAGCTTTTTACTGTTGTTATCAGATGGCTTTTTACTATTTGTTATCAGATACTCTAACAGTTATTATCAGAGGCTCCGTACAGTTGTTCTACTATTTGTAATTGGAGGCTCTCTATTGTTGTTATCAGATGCCCAGTGCTGTTGTTAGAAAGGGGGCTTGTTTCTGTTGTTATCGAAGACTCCGTACTGTTGTTGTTATCAGAGGCTCCATGCTGTTGTTATCAAGAGACTCCTAGCTGTTGTTATCAGAGACTCCGTAGTCTTGTTATTAGAGCTCCGTGCTGTTGTTATCAGAATACCTGTACTGTTGTTATCAGAGACTCTGTACTGTTGTTATCAGAGGCTCCGTACTGTTGTTATCAGAGGCTCCGTACTGTTGTTATCAGTCAACGTTCTCCCAGGGATCTCTCACCTATTGTTACAGTGTAGCACGCTGGCCGTGAGAGACCGTGCCAAGCTCGCGGGCAGGGAATGGGGGGGGGACGGGGAGGAGATGTAGAAGAAAGGGAACCAACACGCCTCTAGTGGGTGCCGATGCTGAGAAAATGTCAGCGGCGCCCGTTAAATTTTTCTAGATAAGTGTGTAAATAAAGGAAGATTACCCACAATGTGGCCGTGGTATGTGGGGGGGGGGAACACTTACGGTTGATTCCCCTTCCCCCACCATCCCTCCACCCCTTCGTCTCTTGTTTATTTTTGTAAGCCAGAGCCGCAACAGTTGAGATGGTTTCTCCTGGCTTGAGTGTGATTAGTTTGGGGGGCCACATGTGTGTGGTGTGTGTGTGCGAGCGTGAGTGTGCCACTGGCCTCATCACCACTCACTGTGGAGGGGAGCCTCAGAAACGTATGGATAGCACTCGGCGAAAACTTTGGATAGACGCCGCACTTGAATTATATCTATCTATCTATCTATCTATCTATCTATCTATCTATCTATCTATCTATCTATCTATCTATCTATCTATCTATCTATCTATCTATCTATCTATCTATCGTTTTGTCTGTCTGACTATCAATCTTTTTCACTCTCCTTATCTACCTAAGTATCTATTTATTTTGTTTTTCCAAGTTAGTCTGTCTTTCTGTCTGTAGTCTGTCTATCCATCTATCAGTTTGGAATATAGCAGTTAGAATTCCATGTATGTCATTGTTTTAAGTTTTAATTGCCAGTGAAATTTTTTTTTTTTTTTAAGTTTTCTTTTAACTTTCCACCTTTAGATTGGACAAAAAAAGGTTAAAAAAAATTGTCAACACTTTCATCACAACATTAGCACATCGCTATATTAGCACATCGCTATATTAGCACATCGCTATATTAGCACATCGCTATATTAGCACATCATATTATTTGCACATCGCTATATTTGCACATCACAAAATTAGCACATCACTATATTAGCACATCGCTATATATTAGCACATCGCTATATTAGCACATCGCTATATTAGCACATCATATTATTTGCACATCGCTATATTAGCACATCGCTATATTAGCACATCACAATATTAGCACATCGCTATTATTAGCACATCACAATATTAGCACATCGCTATATTAGCACATTGCAATATTGGCACATCGCATTATTGGCACATAGCATAACATAATCCAAACCAATTACACCTCGCTTTCTTTTCAATAGCAAACAAAATAAAGCAAGAAAATCTTTTCTTCAAGAAAAAAAAAATGTAACTGTATTTGTGTTTATTAGACATCTCTAACCATGCCATACATTGTTAGACCATTGGATCTTGACACATCCTATTAAAAATTTGATTATTTTTTACCTTTTCAATTGAGTAGTCTCTACTCTTAATGTCCCTGAATTACTTTGAGACGTTTACAACAAAGGTAACTGCATTGCAATAGAATCAAAGCTTTAAAATAATCGCAATGATGGTCGATCGTGAAGAGATAAGGTTTACAAACCAGCATCTTAAGCCTGTTCCATTCTGGACACAGGACGTGTTAGCGCATTTCGTGTTATGTATCAGTACGTATGTTGACACAGTAAATATTTGTAAATTTTGGAAATGTTTATAAATTCAATTGTGTAATGCAAAACCAGCATCTTAAGCCTGTTCCATTCTGGACACAGGACGTGTTAGCGCATTTTCGTGTTATAAATTAGTACGTATGTTTAGCTTTCAGTAAATATTTTTAATCTGAAATTTAGAAAAAAATTAATTAATTTTATTCAAAACAATAAGTTTGTTCAGTAGGTAGAATTTTTCTGCTTAGATTCTGAACACTTTAGTGAAATAAAAAAAATTATGGAAAATGAGGTAATACGGCACTTTCAGGAAGTCGAACTACCACCACAAGAGGCCAGATCGTGAAATTGACTTTTGATGCAGGAATGGCAGGCCAAGACCTACGAAAAATTATATACATCATGGGTCTAGGACTTATGGTTGCTGAGATCTAGAGTGATGACAGACAGACAGACAGACGGACAAAACGACTTCTCGAAAATGCGCTAAAAGCAACAAGCATAATTATTTGTATGCATCGGACTTAGGATTGTAAAAATTCACAATTTTGCTTGAACATTTAGGTCAGTAGAAAGTGGTTTGTAAACATTAAATGTTCATATTCTTCAAAAATTTAAAAAAGGGCAAGCTTCAATTCTGGATGTGCGATTGTTAAATGAGCGATCGGCCGTGCGAAATGAAAGTCTATCTGAAGTCTATCTGGTCTCTCTGTAAAATAAATAGGGAGTGTGAATAGATAAATACCAATAAATTCATCACTATCGAAATACCCAAGGTGTACGGGCAAGTGTCTGGCAGTTCTTTGCCTCAGCGAAACAGACAAGTTGTATGACACGACATGGGTCATAATGAACTCATCTAGCTCCGTGTTAGTACTGTCACACGACATTCACAACAAAACATTCATCCATCAGAAGTGGGGGGGGTTGGAAATAGTAAGGGGAGTGGGTGTCTTCACTGTGGGATATTCTCCACATCAAATTCTGGCTGCAACTTTTTTTCGTCTTTTTATCCCTAAGGTATCTACGAAAAGTATTTTTTTAAATCTGCGGTATGCTTTGAAATATCACTAAATTCCCTAACACAAATAAAATAAACAAAAAAAAAATACAGTAAAAAAGAAATGAAACAAATGCGGGTAAGGGGAACGAACCTTTTTTTTTTTGTTTGGCATCTCCTGGTTGTTTCCCCTTGATGAAAGAATCATACACCATGTTACACAGGCAGAGTTTTGGCCCATTGGGACAGTCTGCTGCCCAACTGCCTTCGCACCGAGACACAAAATGTCATATCACGCTCTGAACATCTACAAGCACAACGTGGCAAGATCTCGATAAAAAAAGTGCCAGATTTAATAAAAACCTCCGACCAATGGCAATGGAGGCACCACAGGAGATATATCGGGAACGTGAGCCAAGACCTGAAAAATTTCCTTGGTCCTCACCGGAGCACAAGGCACCTTCAAGTCAAGCGCTTTACCGCACGACCATCGCCCCTCCCTCAACTACCTATCTATCTACAGACCCATCTGTCTACATAACCATCTCTCTACCGACCCATCTGTCTACATAACCATCTCTCTATCGACCCATCTGTCTACATAACCATCTCTCTACCGACCCATCTGTCTACATAACCATCTCTCTACCGACCCATCTATCTACATCTATCTACATAACTATCTCTCTATCTACTCACTAACTCTCTATCTACTCACCAATCTCTCTATCTCGCAATCTCTCTATCTACTCACCAATCTCTTTATCTACCTACCCATCTGTCTAGTCTCTTGACGTCTTTGGATCAAAATAGCGGCCCTAGGTTGAAATCTAAGGCAGCCGTCTCAGGCCTGGTGCCTAATGTAGAGAGGGGAGCGTGGGAGACTCGATTGAGTAAGAGTATAGGAGCAGTTAGAAATTTAGGGCCCTCGCGTTTGAAACTCGCCCCAGCCCATGCGATTTCAACCACAATGGCTAAGGCCGGCTATTGTGTGTTGGAAAATTAATTTTTCAATGAATATGATCTTAAAGCTGCGACTTCAAAGTCGAATAATAATAATTCAACAAGGACAGCCTAGAAGAAAATGAAAACACTGCAATTCAAATCTTGTTATTAAATTTAACAGATTTTTGACAATATCCGTAGGGGAATATCGCTTCATTTAAGTCAAATGCTCTTTGGTATATGCAGATTTCTATTCTTTTATCACATGTTTATTTAATCTGATAATTACACGATTGAAACTGAACCACCTGATATTTCTAATTTAAAAATAAAAAAGGATTTTTTATAAAAATCCATTTGGCATTAATATTTTCACCAGAACAACTTTAATATAACTCCCTTGTAAAATAAAAAGAAATAAAAAAAAAAAAAAAAACAGGAAGCGATCGTCATTTATTACCCTGCCTGTAAATAGAGACTTCCGGAAGTGCCATTTACACGAGAGTTGAGATGTAGGGAGAGAAGTAGAGAAGAAGAAAAAAAACGAAGACGAGTGAGAGTATTCCTTGAAAAAGATTTTTGAAGCACTAATCTGTTAGTGAAGAGAATGACGTCATCAATACATGGGCTCTTACTGAATGGTAACGAGCAACATTAAACGAAGGGGGCCACCCCGTTAGAGGTTCCGGAACAGATGACATCTGAGTAAACATTGGGTTTCATGAAGGGCGGAAAGGAGAAGAGGGGAGCAAGAAATGGGTTGCACATTTGAAAAGTATTTCTTTTATTATTTTGTTTTCTATTTTTTCTGAACTCCAAGTTTTTTATTTCTGGGTTATATGTGTTTTTTAAAAGGCAAAGATTCGAACATAGCTCTTGGAAAAAAAGAATAAAAATAAACACAGGGGAGATAAATAAAAAAACAAAGAGGGCGGTAGCGACTTTTCAAATTAAACTTAATTTAAAAATAAAATCGATCAATGACATCACTCGGTTATAATTTCAAAAACATTGATGACGGCGCATTTAGAAATGGAGCTGGGGGTAATTAGGTTTGAATACTGAGTAGACCCTTGAAATTTTTTTTTTATGTGGTACATTTATTATGACATTAAAATTGAATATCCTCAAGATGAGCCAACATGGCAGGTGTTTAGACAGGTGATGTTTACACAACACATCACTCTGTTTATGAATTATTCATTTTTTTGCAATCGAATATATCCCCCCCCCCAAAAAAAAATTGAACGTGTTTAAACGTGATTCCTTTTTACTTTAAAACATTTCTAGAAATTAATGAATAACTTTTTTTTAAAAACGAAACAGAATATCATTTTGACACATGCCATGGTGGCAAGGCCGGATATACATGTAAAGTTCATGGGCTCTCTAGCCAAACCTTCAAAGCTCATTTGGGGCTTTTTTAGATATTAATTATTTCTGTTACCTCCCCCCAAACACACACACACACACACACAAACTTCGCAAAGGTACTGCAGGTTGTGTGGCCGCACAGGGCATCGAACTAGAAAAGAGGGGCCGAACTAGAAAAGGGCGCCGAACTAGTAAGGGCGCCGAACTAGAAAAGGGCGCCGAACTAGAAAAAGGCGCCGAACTAGAAACGGGAACCAAATTAGAAAAAAGGGCGCCGAGCTAGAAAAGGGCGCCGAACTAGAATAGGGTACCGAATTAGAAAAGGGCGCCGAACTAGAAAAGGGCGTCAGACTAGAAAAAGGGCAACGTAAGACTATAAGATGGAGTATAAGGAGATGCTCGATCATCAATGGTACAGTTTTGCATACAATTTGTACACGATTTATTATTCTTATTGAGTTCGCAAAATAAAGGAAAAATACTGGCGAGTCAAAAGTTGTGATCATATCGAGGCTACCCGTTCTGGTCAAAATTATGTTCAGTAGTCCCATGATCTAGTTGTGGCCATTCGGTCAATGCCATGGACTTATAAACGAACTATGGAAGTGTTACTTCCAGTCTACTGCTGAACGAATAAACTGCTTGCTAAAAGGTGAAACTCTCCAGTTACACTCCAGTGAACATTCTTCTGTAGCCGGCTGGTTACCCGATTCCTTTCAAACCAGTGTCAGGAATCCACGTTAATTAAACACAAGAAACACGTTTTCTTACACTAGATAGGTTTTATTTATGATTTTTTTAATTGACCAGAGGGCGCTGACTGATGGTGCCTTGTGAGCAATTCCACACCGGACAATGTTATTCTACGCTAGCCAAAAAAAAGGCTTGCACCTTTCGTGTTTGACTAACCATTTATTTATTTCGGCCAATGATTTGGAAAAAAAAACCAATGGAAGACCACAAGGTGACGTGGTAAATTTGTATTAATAGTCTTCATCCCCTCTTCCCCACCCCCAACTGTGGCGTCTTAATGTCTACTTTCTCTGAATTTGGACCTGATTGAAAGGTTTAGGGTAGGGGGGGACATCAATTTGACGAAGAAACAAAAGAGAGACGATCTTCAGATTAGGGGATTCTTTATTATCACCATCACCTTCCAACCCGGTTGTTAAATCTATCTATCTATCTATCTATCTATCTATCTATCTATCTATCTATCTATCTATCTATCTATCTATCTATCTATCTATCTATCTATCTATCTATCTATCTATCTATCTATCTATCATTAGCTGGCCGAGTGGTAGAACACTTAAATAAAATGCCATGATTGTTAACCCTGACGGTCTTGGGTTCGATCTCCCGTAAGAAGTAATTGAATAATTTATCTTTGGGTGTAGGAAAAAGTCTTCGTTGGCTCTGACAGGGAATACCCGTTTCTTTTAAAAATAAACTTTAAGAATGAGATGCTTATCGATTAAAACATACGAACTACCAATAGGAGCGCTTCTTTTGTAGCGACTTACTTTCACCTTGCTAATGTTTAGTGTGCTGTGTCCCGTGGAGACACCCGTAGGAGTCTTAGGTGGTTCGGGGGGTGGGGTGCATCACGCTCAGGGCTACTCGAAATGGGGGCGCCAAATGGTATATTTTACATATAATATTACATGGTTTTCGAATAGGGAGGGGCGCTAAAGGTGTTGTGCCCCGGGCGCGGATTAAACTCACTACGCCACTGCAGCAAGACCCAAAGTTTATGATTGACACTCGGTGGAAAGTTTACTTGATGAACACTCGTGTGTTTAATTAAGATGTGTTCAGCGCTCGATCATGATAATGAAATCTTACAATTTTCGAATTGAGCGAGCGAGGAACTTGGCCAACATTTTGTGATGTTTTAAAGGCCAGGTTGGCATTGAGTGTCTGTCTCCTTAAACACAAGCGGGCGCATTTTAACTAAAAAATAAAAAAAATGACACTGCATGTCGGTTTGTGTATCAGATGTGTGTTGGGCGTGGTTGAGTGGGTGGGAGGAGGGAGGGAGGAGGGGGGGGTTGCGGAGATTGACGGAGAGGTTGATTACGCACCTGTGACTGTCAGATAATGAAAGTTTCCGGCCAGGCGTCTGACCACTGGGTTAACTGAGCATGACAGGGGATAGTTGTGAACACCCCCACCCTCCCCAGGGACTGAACTGAAACCACAAGCCATTACGAAGTTAACCATTATTCGTTTCTCATATACCACAACCAAGAACTGCATATAACAACATGTAACAGTGGACAGATACAAAGTGCACTTTAGCTATCATATATATACTATGTTATTGTATGCTTCCCCCGCGTTTTGTCTGGCCCCCTCTGCTTGTTTGCTCTACTTAGTAACATTTATTTCCTCTCCCACCCTGCTGTAGAATGCCTGGCCCCCTGCTGTAAAATGCCTGGCCCCTGATGTAGAATGCCTGGCCCCTGATGTAGAATGCCTGGCCCCTGCTGTAGAATGCCTGGCCCCTGCTGTAGAATGCCTGGCCCCTGATGTAGAATGCCTGGCCCCTGCTGTAGAATGCCTGGCCCCTGCTGTGGGAATGCCTGGCCCCTGATGTAGAATGCCTGGCCCCCTGATGTAGAATGCACCTGGCCCCAGATGTGTACACGGGGCTGGCGGGGAGGGGTTTATGGCCCCAGTGTTGAGGGCGTAGCCTACTTTGGTGTCCTTTGAACACGGCTCTGGTGTAAAGCTTACGTTTCAATGTTTATTACTTTTTTTATTTATAGCCTGGGTCCCCTTCCCCCACCGCCCAGGGACTTCATTGATTATCCGTTTATAGTTCCGTTGGTTAAGACTTAATAAGTCAACTTTATTACAGGTAAATCTATATGTTAGGCAGTGCGCAAAATGACGTCGGAAAGCGTAACTTTTTTTTGTCCTCCATAAGATGTCTTCCAGCACAGATACCTCCTCAGCCCCCCCCTGTAATCTCATACCCAGAAATCATTCTCATGATGATCTTCATGTTATATCTGTTTTCCAGATTCCCAGTGTGCAACTGCCGTTCAGCCTCTGCGTGACGCAACGGCCAATCATCGACAGCTCGCGCTGAGTGGGGTGGGAGTGTGGGGGGGGGTGGCTCCATTGGCTACTGCCATATTGAGGCGACGGCTGTTATAACGCCAGTAATTGGCTCGCAGCATGGGGGGGGGGTCTCGCGCCGAGCGGAGCTAATCAAAGACGTCTTACCGTTTGACGGGCTACCGCCGCCGCACTTGAGGCGCAGGCGAGGATCATATCAAAGGAATGGAATTGGTGAAATTGGTGATGGTGGGGGTGGGGAGGATATCTGTAACGGATAGAACCGACTGATCCAAAAAAAAAACCACGGGTCAGGAAATAGGGATATGTCATGTAACGTAAGATTAGGGCCGTCATAGTTGAGTCGGTAGCTGGCCTAATTCGCAATTTGGAAAAAAAAATAGCAGAATAAAAAAAAGTTAAAAAGAACAACAATAGCTAGCATGCATGGAATATGTATTGAATCGACCAGGAGATGAATGGAGAGTTTTCGGGACCAGGACATTAGCAATACCATATTGCCGCGACTCAAAAAAAAAAATGGCTATAGAACGGCATATGCCGACACTGTCTTGTGGTCAAGTTAATGCTGACCCTAAGGTGGACCATACCAACGCCCCATTACACTTTCCCTAGATAACATAATCATCCCGACCTGTTCGTTATTGAGTCAAACTTTTTTGTTTTCATCATCAAACGTGACGGTCCCACAAGTTGAATCGATTATAACAGAGTCAGATCTAACGGTGGGTTCCGAATATAAAAAACAAACTTTACAACTGTATCATTATTTTCTTTCCAATCTATTTCAAAGGGCTCGATTTTCCTATCTGCGACAGGGCCTCCCGGCCGCCCCTGGTTTAAAAAGAGAACTGCAAGGTGGTGGGACTGTCAACTTCTTTTACCCCCTTCCCCCTCCTTTAAAATATCACGTCATGGGGACTTTACTCTGTCACACAGCAAGTTCTATGTTGTATTTACATTGTCAGAAGCTGTAGGTGCTCTGTAACTGCCAACCAAACATCGGTCAGTTATCTGCCTCACCAAAAAAACAAAAACATTTTGCATGTCTGATGTCCACTAACCAACAAACCAGCGCACTTAACTACCACTCGACTGGCCAGATCTCAAGCTAGCCTCTCCATAATATTCAACCGGACAGCTTCAAAGCCCACTTTCAAAGCCATGTATATATATATATATATATATATATATATATATATATATATATATATGGGATTAAAACACCTTCCCACCCCTTTACCGCGGTTTATATCTTGTTGTCTACGATAGAGTTCGGCCGAACTTTCGGACCTCATGAACCACTAAATTCGTTAGATACCCCCTCCCCCCACCCCACCCATTCTCCACGACACATCCATCAAATAAACAATTTCAGCCGGTGCGAATAAACGCATGCGTTTAATTTCGCAGCCTTTAAATTCATCTTCTGACTATTTAGCTACATTTGAAGTTCATTAAATACATAGGCCATCTGCTTACCATTTTGCTATAAGTTCCTTTCTTTTTTGTATTGTTATTACAAAAAATAAACAGTGTGTAATGTCCCTAGCCATGGTAAAGATCTAGCAACAAGATCAACACACAAGTTCCTCTCTGTACTTCTGCGAGTAAATATTAGCAACTAGGCTAATATATAATCACAAAATTCGACCCAAGATAATTCCATAACTGAACACCTCTTTCAGTTTAAATAAATCTGTTATATTATTATAAACAATGTTCGAGAACTCCAATAATAGGACGATGGGGTTTTCCACAAAAAAAAAAAATTAATTAATCCCAAGCATATCATAAGTTTCTCTCTCTCTCTCTCTCTATATATATATATATATATATGAACGCAAAAGCGCAGATTATTATGGATCTTATGTTGCAGGGTGGGGAGGCGGGGTGAATAGAGTGCAACCTGCAGTGAGTGACAACCACAGACACTTTTGAAGATCTAATTTGCCTGTAACAACACTGTAGTGTGGATGATTTTGTTTTCAAATTGGCCAATGAAGGTGGAGTGCAAGTGTACCACAATACACATGTTGTGACGGATGAACTAAGTGTAATCTATCTATCTATCTATCTATCTATCTATCTATCTATCTATCTATCTATCTATCTATCTATCTGTCTATCTATCTATCTATCTATCTATCTATCTATCTATCTATCTATCTATCTATCTATCTATCTATCTATATCTGTCTGTCTGTCTGTCTGTCTATCTGTGCTGTCTGCTCTGTCCTATCTATATCTATCTATCTGTCTGTCTGTCTGTTAGGATGAGAATCCATAATGTTCAGTTATGCAGTGTTGAACCACGGCCAGTAGAACTTGCCTGTCCCTCCCAACACGTGAGTCCCGGGTCAGGGTCATTGTGGAGGGATAGAGTACTATTATTATCTTCAATTTGTTCTTTGTCTGACATACACAACAAATAGATACAGTTTCCTAGACGGCAATATAAATATATAGAAATGGAGAGATATATATAGAGTGTGTGTGTGTGTGTGTGTGTGTGTGAGAGAGAGAGAGAGAGAGAGAGCGAAAGAGGATAGAGTGAGTGATAGAAAGTGAGCGAGAGAGTGAGATATATAGAAAGAATGAGAGATAGAGTGATACAGTTAGTGAGAGTGAGATAAAGGGTCAATTATAAAAGAGAGAGATTGATATAAAGAGATGGATAGAGAGTTTGATATAAAGCGATGGAGAGATGGTAAGAGAGAGAGAAGACAGAGAGAGAGACAGACAGACAGACAGAGAGAGAAAGAAAGAGAGAGAGAGAGAGAGAGAGAGAGAGAGAGAGAGAGAGAGATGAATAAATGTAACAGTAAACTATGCTGTTGACAAAAAATAAGAGGCTATCAGAAACGGTAACTCTGTCTGGTGTTTTGGGTTTGCATTTGATTGATTGTCTTTCCCTGGTCTGTGCTGTTTTGTATGTTGAGCACCCAGAGGTGTGGACCACGGAACTTCTGGAGCGGGGGCAGTGGGGGGGGGTAAAGAGGGTGCGAGTGGGATGGGATTAGGAAAACATGCAAGTTGTTGTGCTCACAGGGAAGAGGCATCACAGGGTACACGAGCATGTTATTGTGAAATGAAATCCTAGGAAGTAATCAAAAGGGGAATAAACTGTCTTGATCATGCCTGACGCTCCCCCTTGTGTCTGTGTTGTTGTGGGGGGAGGGAGGAGGAGAGGAGGTGGGGGTACAGGGTAAGGAACATATCGCTAACGACAACTCTATGGTTTACTGTGTTTGTGTTGAAGGGGTGAGCGAAGAATATAGCAGTGTGATAGTGTTGAATTACTGTCGAAATATTGATGCTATTTGATTTATTTTCCTTTGGGTTAAAATAGAAAAGAACCGGATATGACTTGAGGAGTCATCCGAAAAATAAAAACAAAAAAAAAAACAACTTAAAACAGTGTGTCTGAAATTTTAGAATTAATACCACCAAAAATCAATTTTATTTTCTCTACTCGTCTGCAAAAATAATTAATAAATACATAAATAGATAAATAAATGCTGCTTAAGCAGGGGCGCAACCGATGTACGGGTCGTGCGGGTCCTGACCCTACCAAAAAAATCAAGCCACTGGTTTTCCGACCCTGCAAAATTTTTTTGGGGGGGCGAACATACCAATTTTCATCTTATCTAATATTTTGGACCCTACCAACTTCAACATACTGGTTGCGCCCCTGGCTGTAAGCTATGTAACGTGTAAAAAAAAAAAAACAACGCGGGGCCTGGCCTCCTGGGTGTCGGTCGAACTTATCCCCACCAGCCACTTGACTCGGCCACTGTACAACTGTAAAGGCAATCATCGTTTAGCTTTTCATTTTTAGTAGACTTGTTGATAGTTAAACAGCGTAGTTAGTGTACACACCTTCTGTTTTTCTTAAGACTTTATGCCACACCCCCCCGCCCATTAGCCAGCCTTCTTCAGCGACCATTACTGTCATAATTTACATAGAGTTGTTTCCCGTGCCAGGTTAACGCCCTTTTCGAGCTCTGCTTAGACAACCTAAAGAAAAATATCGCTGAATTTTTAACAAAAATATTTTTTTCAGATTATAAACTTTCTTTAAGTTATGATCTCTAAGGATTGGAAAAAAGTGTGTAGTGGTGGTGTGGGGGGGGTGATTCACGCCATTCTCGAGACATTATATAGGTATTAATACATTCAGCATATGGAAGCAAAAGGTAGATGACGGCAGATGCTATTTTTTTAGTAATGTTGTAAACAAATGAAAAAGGGTAATTCAGTTACTTCAAGTTTTTTTTAATATAAAAATGGTATAAATTGGTGACATACACATTTTTGTTGCCCTGGAAGTGATTTCTGGGTGACTGTGGGACCCATTTTTAAACAACATTGAGAACAGTAAGAATTTTGTTTTAATAATTACTTTCGGGTTGGGATATGAACAATATTAAAATGGGCGTTGCCAAGTCGGTGCGCACCATGGGATGTTGTGGCATTATATCGACTCTCGTTGTCGGCGTCAGTGGCGCAACCAGCAAAAAATGCTGGGGGGTGGGGGGCTCACATTTTGAAAAAGACAAAAGCTCGCCGCAGTCAGAAATTTTTTTTTTAACTCTTCGAATCAAAACTAAAAAATATAATTAATAGATAATTAAGGATAGAACAGATTATTATTATTATGAGTTTGTGATCTTTTTTGTAACTTTAATTATGTTTTGATGAATCAAAAGTTTGACTGCTGAAAAATTTGCTGCGAATTTGATTTTACTGAATTGGCTTTATTGAAGTTGAAGAAACAGCCAAAAACACAGGCTGCTTTTTGGCCGCCCCACTAGGTGGCCGTTACAGGGTGGAGAGACCAATCTGTTATTGGCTAGCCACAGGTAATATGGCAGACCCGCTAACCCCCCCATCCCAGATGCATAGGGACAAAACGAATTTCATCTCACTGTCTCCAAGAGACAGAGAAGGTTCAAAATGCACCAATGCATGTTTGCAGTACCATTCATAAATATAATACGACTATTACAGTAATGTTAATAAAACAATTATTATCTATAAAAAGTCAACACACAAGAAAAAAAATAGCGTGAGAAACCTAAAATGTGGGCGTGAACTTATTTTCGTTGAAAGTAGAAGAGGGCACACTAACAGTGTATTTGATAAAGAGGGTCCACTAACAGGGTGTTTGAAGTAAAGAGGGCACACTAACAGGGTGTTTGAAGTAAAAGAGGGCACACTAACAGGGTGTTTGAAGTAAGAGGGCACACTAACAGGGTGTTTGAAGTAAGGAGCACACTAACAGGGTGTTTGAAGTAAGAGGGCACACTAACAGGGTGTTTACGGTAAATTAAAAAAAAAAGGGGGAGTAAACCCTATAGTTGTTGTGTTACATTCAGACCCGGGGAGGTGTTCCACTCAACGGAGCCTGAGATCAGGTGGTCAGCTTAGTTTTCAATATTTTACTGACGTTACACGATGTTGGCCCCCAGGCAGAAAACATGGGGCAGGGAAAAGGGAAAATAGAAATACAAGCCAGGGATGTTAAAAAAAAAAAGGGGAGGAACTCTTTGAATAGCATACACAGAGCTGTTGTATATTATACACAAAGCTGTTGTAAATCATACAGAAAGCTGATGTATATCATATGGAAAGCTATTGAGAAATCGTCTTGCATTTTAAACTGGTTGGGTTTTACGAAATGATACACGATGAATCTGAAAATAACGCACGCTTACCTATAAAAGTTTTTTGACATTTTTTTTGTCTTTTTTGAAATAATAGTGACGTGGACGAACAGAGAACATAACTATCAAACTAGGTATTTAATTTTTAGAGCTATCTGTCTTTTGACTAACCTCATTAAATATGCAGAAAAAATAGATTAATCTCATTACGCCGAGTTCAGAGGTAATTCAGGAGGTAGATCAGTGCCGGATGAAGCCTTCATGAGGCTGATTACGTACCCCGTTTGTCTAATGGTCAATCCAGGCCTGAGGTGGATGAATTTCTAATTGATAGCAAAGTAAAGAACCGAATAATCCCTAATGACACTCCCTGTCTTTGAAATAGGACGAACAGGCCCTTTGAAAAAAAATAGGCTACATGATAAGTTAAAGTATTGCCCTGAACAGAAAAATGCCCGGACATATCTTCAAGAAAACATAAAACTCAACGCTGTAAGCGAAATTTGCCAATATATTTATTTATGTTTGTGTTTTTAATGGAAATAATTATACAAGGATCAATTTACTTCAATAATCATTTGTTAACATCTCTAGGTCTATTAAATCCAATCAATCAATCAGTCAATCAATTTGTCTTTTAAAATTACGAATCATCGATGTTGTAGCTACACTTTACATATTAGTTGAATTAAATTTTTCGCTTGAATGACGTCATCATATTTAGAGGTGCTGAAGGGTAGTGAATGACGTCATCATATTTTGCTGAACGGTAGTAGAATGACGTCATCATATTTTGCTGAACGGTAGTAGAATGACGTCATCATATTTTGCTTTGAACGGTAGTTGAATGACGTCATCATATTTGCTGAACGGTAGTAGAATGGCGTCATCACTCATTCACGTGTTGTTGGTGCTAATGTTATTAATAAGATTAAAAAACAAGTTTAACACGCATTTAAAAAAAAAAAGTGTGAATCGGCATCCACGGTGTGGGCCGGTCTTCTGTCACATGGTGTCGGGTGACACTAGGCGGGACAGTCCGCGGGGCTGCTTCTAGTGCTTAGAGTGTGGCTGGAACAGGGCGGGAGTACAACGTATTCGTGACAAACATCTTGACGTATTCTCGCGTGAGTACCGTGGCGTAAAAAAACAAATAAACGAAAAAGATGGAATGAAAACATGGCCGGCCTTGTGTAACTGGCTGTGCGCATGCGTATGTGTGTGCGTGTGTGTTTGAATGTGGGTCAGCACTTGTGCCAGTTTGTGTGAAGATGTTTGTGTGTGTGTGTGTATAGCAGGTTTACTAACGCCTGAAGTGTAACATGATGCCCCGAGGGTTGCGGCCTTGGCAGATGTGGTTAAAGTACCTGGGGAGAGGAAAATAAAACCAAAAAAAATGTATCAAACTTAGTCGCTATGGTAACCCAAATGTTTGTCAATGTGTTAGATACAAATAAAAAAATGGAATCGAAAGTCTCTTCTTGCAGGTCACTTATATAAAGCGACTGATCTTCAAAAAATTTTTAATTAAACCAAAGTATGAAATATAGATTTGCGATTTTAACTCGCAATATTTGGGTCTAGCCGCTGCTAAAGTTTAGTTAAATCTATATAAAAGCGATGTGGGTTCTGCGTTAAATCGAATGTAAATAATTAGTACAACAGTATTCCAGTTTAAAAATCGTCAAACGTAAACAATTGTAATAAAAAATCATGGAAAAAAAATCGGATCTGTCCGAAACCAAAAATAACTTAATAGCCTGTGAAGTCAAACCTAAGGGAGCATAACTCTATGCAAAGGTTTTGCAGAGGTACAGCTAGTTAATAAATGATGTTTGTTATTCAAGGGCATTTTGTAATTTAAGTCTTTCCTAAGGTTTCTCTAGATGGGCAATTTCAGAATCTTTTGATATATTTGGGGGCCATAAACATCAGATTTGATAGAACTCGTACTGGAAGGGGGCCCTTTGTCAGTAGGGCCCTAGGCTGAATAGGCCATCCCTAAGAACGGCTGGATTTACTGACCATACCATGCATGTTTCTTTTTTTGTGTGATTATAAAAAGGCAAAGTGGTCATAGCCATTCCCTTGTGATATTTCAGTAAGTCACCACTGTTAATACATCATCTCAGTAAACTAATTAGGTCACCTTCTGCGTTCCTTATATAACCTATACTTGGTGGGGATGGTGGATGGCAGGCCAGGGCCCTAAAATGGGCTGTAGAGCCAAAGGAATAAGAAGGAGAATGATGATGGTGGCCTTAAACTTTTCACCTCTTCCAAAACTCATCTTAAGATACAAGCATGTAACGATTTTTTTTTTTTAATGCTGCCGTTCTAATAATAGTTTTGCGTATAGTCAGGACGGGCCTCTGAAAAATATTGAAGCCCCCTCCCACCTACCCCATTCCAGGTACGCCTATTGATAGCAATATTCCTTTATGAGCTCGGGTCATGAAAGAATCCACCGCCTGACATCAACGCACTGTACTATTTTGTTTTCAATAAAAGTCTCGACATTTCCTCATCTGCCCCTGCCGTGACGGGGATCAATTTCACGCTCGTCTTTCACCAGGCCCCGTTACATAGAGTTTTCACGGTCCACCCCTCACCTCCCTCCCTCCCTCCATGCTGATGTGCTTTTTGACGGGCAGAAATTTCACGTTTTTTTTCCCTGTCCTAATATATTTCTTACAACATCATGTGTCCCAGCGGGGATGGTCGGATTTGTAAAGATTTCGGAATCTGAGACGGCGATGTTGAGAGATTTAAAGCCAAGACAGTGAGGACAGACGAAAACTCTACGGAGGAGGGGGGGGAATAAAGTGTAGGAAATTTAAATTAAAAAAAAGTTTATTTTGGAGAACTCTGAATTAGAGAAATTGGAGCTTCGAAAACAAAAAAATGAGTAGATTGTCAGATTTTTGTTTAGTGCAGATACAAGTAAAAAGTAAATAAAATAGTTGTTTTAAGTGATACCTCTTTGTTTCTTTCTGCCTCGCTCTATCTGTTTCTCTCTCTCTTTCTCTCCCTCCCTCCCTCTCTCTCTCTCTCTCTCTCTCTTTCTTTCTCTTTATCTCTCTCTCTCTCTTTCTTTCTCTTTCTCTCTCTCTTTCACTCTTTCTCTCTCTCTCTCTTTCTCTTTCTCTTTCTCTTTTTCTCTCTCTCTATTGCACTCTTTTCTCTCTCTCTCTATTTCCTCTTTTTCTCTCTCTTTCTCTTATGTTCCCGCCAATAGTTTTTTTCAAAGGCTTTGTGCGGCCCAATGTATCGGCTGTACAACTTTGGAAGAAAATTACAATTTTTGTGTCCCTGTATAACGATATACTAGCCTTAGAAACAAACATTTGTTAAGACTCTGTTGTAATTGCGTGCATGCGTGAGCTCTTTATGACTTTGCCTGTAGCCACTAAGAGGGACACTGCAGGGGACCCCTTGCCCCTATTAGAAGGACTTCACGAATCCATTTCAATGTTTTCCACCCCTGTTACCATCTCATGTTCCAATGCCTGTAACTATTATTAAAAACTAGCTGCACCCAGCCAAAATCTTTGCATAGAGTTATATCACCTTAGGCTTGATCGGTAGGCTACGGTTATTTTTTTTTTGGTTTCGGGCAGATCAGATTTTTTCTACTTGATTGTATTTAAACTGGAATACTGTTGTATTAATTCTTTTTTACTTTCGATTCAACACAGAATCCGTCAACGTATATATATATATTATATTTTTATTTTTTATTTATTTTCCAGACATTATCAATTTCTTCAATCTAATTCTTATCTTTTTATTAGATACAAATATTAAAACTAAGTAAAAAAAATCTGGTCTGCAGGTGAGTTTGTTTATTTTTGTAAATGTTCTTTTGTTGCCGTTGTTGATAAAAATGAGATCACTTCCTCCTCACCCTCCCCTTCAGATAAATGTCACTCACTCTATCACAAGGCCACTATCCATACAACGCCCGTATATTGTTTGTTTCTTATTGGGTTTCGTGTATTATATGTAGCGGAGATCTTATCCTGTACTCTTTCTTGGCCGACTTATGAATGTGATTGATGGATGCAGCGCGGCACGTAAATGTAGCTGAGTACCGGATGTAGCACGGTGTAAATGTAGTTGGGTACCAGATGTAGCACGGTGAATGTATAGTTGGAGTACCAGATGTAGCACGGTGTAAATGTAGTTGGGTACCAGATGTAGCACGGTGTGAATGTAGTTAGGTACCAGATGCAACTGCAGTGTAAATGTGACTGAGTACGGATGTAGCCACGGTGTAAATGCGGTTGAGTACCAGATGTACCAGATGTAGCACGGTGTAAATGTAGCTGAGTAACGGATGTAGCACGGTGTAAATGTAGTTGAGTACCAGATGTAGCACGGTATGAACGTAGTTCGGTACCAGATGTAGCACGGTGTAAATGTAGTTGAGTACCAGATGTAGCACGGTGTAAATGTAGCTGAGTACCGGATATGCTTGCGGTGTAAATGTAGTTGAGTACCAGATGTACCAGATGTAGCACGGTGTAAATGTAGTTCGGTACCATATGTAGCATGAATTAAATGTGCGTTGGTACCAGATGTAGCACTATTTACAGGCGCTCGAATCAAGTAGACGTAACACTTCCGCACTGAATAGTATACATCTTAATTAACAAATTAAAAAAAATACTGAAAACAAAAACGAAACAATAATAACTACAAAAGAGATTTCGCAGACGATAATCAATTTCAGAGGAAATATTTTTTTGCGTAAAGTTTTCGTCATGAATGCTAGTTTGACGGTTTTATCGTATATATGCATCTCACTTGTATAGTAGAATCTTTCTTTCATAACAGCATCTCATTAAATAACAGCGTCCCAAAGTATCTAATCTCACTTATTTATTCATAACTTCATTTGAATGCGAACGTACTTGTACGAATCCATTCAAAGTTAATTAACAATCTCTCTCATCGAGTTTCACTTACCTGTTAAAATTTTTCAGGAGACAGCTCAGCGCCCTTTTCAACTTAATTGTCTCCTTTTTTAAAGATCCACGACCATAGCTGTCGTCCCATTTTCTTCATTTATCACGCAATCAATTCACATCATTAATGCAGCAGCCAGCTAGTTAGTTTAGCGATATCGCTTAAAATGTCTGTTGATATTTTCTTTAGCGAAGATTGGAAACCGATTGAAACATCAATAACTCGTCGTCTTACATGAATCAAACACGTCTTCGAGAGGTCTCACGTTATGTCCCGACCCAATTCCCCCCCCTCAGGGACGTAGCAGGATATGTCTCAACTCCCGAAATGAACCTACACATTCCACCACCCCCACCACATGCGTACGTAAGGTTAAGGCACTCCTGCCTATCACAAGGGACCCCTCAATGGATACATCCGCGGATTCAACGCCTGTCAACATTCGGGGAACTCTCCGGAGGCGTTGGCCACGGCGCCTCTTTCAAGAGTCTCGCGTAATGGGTTCCGGATGTTTCCATCTACATCCGGTTTCCTTCAGGTCATAGTGAATTCCAGTCATTGCGTTTTTTTAAATATATGTTTCTTATACAGGTAAGTTACCTTCATGTCTTCTAAAGTTTCTGTTTATGATAGGTGTTGCGTAAAGTCCAGATAGTTAGGTAGGCATAGCCAGCGTAATGTTTCGTCTTAGTGGTATGTTCAGTTTCACATCTGCGTTGCGATGGTAACACGTTGTCATGAATGTCGCTGTTTTCATTGATACAATTCTCCGTGTTCAGGGGCCTTCTTAAACAGCATTAATGGCTCTAGGCGCGGGATAGAGGCCCCTTTAAACGATCTCACAGAGCCTCGTAAAATATGATTGGTAAAAATTAAGACGCTTCTGGTTGTTATAATCGAGGCAGAAGAAGAGCAAAGTCTGACGGCTGTGTTAAGATGACTCTCTTAGCTAGACAAAATATAAACAACGAAAAATCAGAATGGGCTGAACATGTTGTAGTATTATTGCTTTTTTTTTAATATTGTTATATTTACTCACGTGCATCTTTGTTAATATTCACCCACCTACGTGCATCTTTGTTTATATTTACCCTACCTGTATCTTTTTTTAATATTTACTCACCACAGCCATCTTTGTTAATATTTACTCACCTACATGCATCTTTGTTAATATTTACTCACCTACATGCATCTTTGTTAATATTTACTCACCTACATGCATCTTTGTTAATATTTACTCCCCCACCATGTATTCTCACATAATTGTCTACCTATTTACCCCTCTTTATCTCCTCCCACCTAAGTAATACATAAAACATACACTATTACACCTACCAACTGACGTACCTAGCTCCCCCCCATGTAAACTTAAACATCACAACTTGTTCCTGTACTTCCATGTGTCGTCATCAGATAATGACATAGACGTGATAATATCACTGCTCATTGCTAGACCTTCTTTAATTTAAAAGGAACACCGATTTCATTAGGGTGATTCCAGGAGGTTTGGTTTAATGACTTCCACCACAAACACGGACTCTTTGTTTATAGCACGCGTGAAAGGGGTTATTCATTAATGGAACATTGGTGAGTAGATGATATCAGGAAATGTTTGAAATACAATTATGACATGGTCGGAGATGATGGATTGAAGCCAATAAACGACATTAGTGCATTAGTAAATTGTTAAAAATTGTTGTAAATGAATCAATACAGCTAGACACCCGTTTCAAAAACATGGTTTTATGAGTAACTTTGTTTGCGCATAATTTGGTTCACGAATATCTTGGGTTACGCGTGTTTAGCAACGAAAAGTGTGTTTGTTTAGCATATTGTATCTAAGCAATTTCGGCATGAAAATGTGTTGCCATCCCGATGCAGATGAGAAACTTATATACCATTTACACACACACACACACGCACGCATACGCTCACACGCACACACATATTGATTTAAGATTAAACGTCATCTGAACGTTTGCATCTATAACCTTGATATAATATAGAATGCATAACCATAAGACAATGTCACTAACATATATATGCATATACTTCAAACTATACAGTTTTATTATCCGTAGGGAGGTCTCCCCCCCTCCACCACCCCCATCCATCTGCCTTTGCCACTGACCTATTTTCTGCAAGAGGAGGAAAAAACTACAGCCAAAAAGGAATAAATCTTGTTCTCTCGCTCTCGCTTCATCTCCCCTGATCATGTTGCCAACTTTACACGACAGCACTAGCATTCCCACCGTTGTCTACTGTTTACCCATCTCTTCATCGTAAGGTGAAACTTTGTATAGACCCCGTGAGTAACACAGTACATACCCAGCCAACAAAAAATGATGATAATATTACATAAATACCCCTCACCCCTTGGGTTTTTCTTCTTTCATCATCACCACCCATCTCGTTCCCCCCCCGGGGGGGGGGAGGGTCAGAATATTACATATATACATATATACATAAGTAGATCTGTTCTTATGTTTATATTTTGGTGGGAGTGTCTTTTAGCAACATTTATAACAGTCAGACCTAAACAACAGCTACATTTATTTCGTTGGCCCAAGACATTGTAACAAACTGCGGGGGCTCAAAGTTGCATTTGTGGGCGCTAAGCTATATTATATTGAGTGTGCCAGTGGCGGATACGCTGGGCCCCCAACTCAAACGGCACCCAGCCTACACCAGTTTTGCAAGCCCTTTCTTCACTGTCTGTGTCCGTAAAGAGGCTCAACGTTTTCTCTGTCCCCCGCCCCCACTTTCCCCCAGGGGCCCCAGCAGCCCTAAATCCACCTTATTGAGGCCTGAAACAAACAAACACGCCGTCACTGCAAATCTCCTCCTCCATGGTAGCTCTTGGCCGATGGAGCTTGTCTGACCCCCCCACCGCCCTTACCCAAAACAGTCACATCATTATAGGGTACAAACAGAAGGGCCCCCCCTTACACAAGGAAGGCCCTAGTTTGCCGACCAATGAGAACGACTCTGCCTACACACATTTGCCTCTATTTTCACTACCACAATTCAACCTCTAACCCCCCTTCCCCCCCCCTCCTCCTCCTTCTCACCCCTCCACCCCTTATCGCCAACCTCATTCTACTCATGACGAAGTAAAAACTATGCGCTCTCACACGCACAACCACACACACACACACATATATATATATACTCGATCACACTCACACACACACACACACACACACATACACATTCAGGGGGGGGCTATCGTGTTGCACGGCAGCATTGCTGGTCACGTCGCTCGCCGAGTTTCCTCCCTTGATGTCAGTTTCTAAACAACTGGCGTGCACAGGTGGTAGGCAGTACGGGGCCTGGAGAGAATTGTTTATTTTTATCACTTTCTCTCTCTCTATCTTTCTCTCTCCCCCTTTTACCTGAGCTTTTTCTATTCATTTTTTGTTTTAAAACACGTAAAGTAATGCTTCTGTGTTTGTGTGTGAATGCGTAATATGCCAGCAACTCATTTGTGTAAAGCATAATTGAGGAAACCAACATCTAAGTGTGTATGTATGTATGTATGTATGTATGTATGTATGGATGGATGTATTATGTATGGATAGATGGATGTATTATGGATGTATTATGGATGTATTATGGATGTATTATGGATGTATGTATGTATGGATGGATGGATGTATTATGTATGTATGTATGTATGGATGGATGGATGTATTATGGATGTGTATTATGGATGTATGTATGTATGTATGGATGTATGGATGGATGCAGGGGCGCTGAGAGCCAAAAAAGGGCCCCAGGGCAGGACATCATTGCGGGCCCTTAATAAACAATGAGTCGTTAAAAAATTGATGGATGGATGGATGTATATATGGATGTAATGTCATAAGTTTGAAAAAATCTTCTCGGACACAGCCAAATTTATCTTGGTCAATAAAAATCATCTGTCTATTTAGTTGAGTAGTTTTACATAATCAACCAACAATACTTGTCGATGTTGCAGCCATCATAACTAACTACAGGCGGTCCAATTTGATCTATTTCAAGTTTACCTTTTCGAACATTTATATTTGAAATAAACATCCCTAGCATTCAGTTACAATTTTTAATTATTTTTTTTTGCCAGGTTACTGTAGATATGTTCACCCAATTTCTATTTTTTTTTTTTATAAGTTGCACATGATAACACTAAGTTTATTTACTTTTACCAGGACGTGTATATTCCTAATTTTTTTATACATTTTGAATAAAAAAAAATCTTGTAAAAATAAATTTGGCAATCTCCCCCTCTCTCTCTCTCTCTCTCTCTCTCTCTCTCTCTCTCTCTCTCTCTCTCTCTCTCTCTTTCTCTCTCTCTCTCTCTCTCTCTCTCTCCCCCAATACCCTTCAACTAATTATAAAAGAAACTTGCCAATTTGTTGACGCAGATGTTGACAGTAATGGAAATGTTTGGTTGACTGTGTGTGTGTGTGTGTGTGTGTGTGAGAGAGAGAAAGATAGAAAGAAGAAGAGGAAATATTTCTAACTAATAATTATGTGTATCCTTCTGCCTGTCTGTCTGTGTGTTTGTGTATGTGTATATGTGCGTATCCATGTGTGTTTGTGTGTGTGAACCTGTCTGAGTACGTGTATCCTTCTGTCTCTCTCTGTGTGTGTATTTGTGTATGTATGTGTGTATCCATGTGTGCGGTGTGTATGTGTGTGTGTGTGTGTAAGATAGTGTTTAGGACTTGAAATGCTCCCAAACATTTGTTTTGTTTTGTTTCTCGTACAGCCCGGTGCAACTTTTTAATTAACTATTTTTTTCTGCGTTGATTGTAATACATGTAGTGCTGTCTTCTTTTTGTGTACATTGTATTTAAATAATAAATTAATTAATGCTGGATTAATATAAGTAACTCATTGGGAAATATAGATTTAACTTATTACACTGTCCGCCGGATAACAGTTCACCGTAACAGTGGTGTACACATCATTTAATTGAAAATATCTCCTCTGATCTGTCACAACTATGTAGTACCCTGTGGACATTATAATGATATATTCCCGAATAAAATGACCTATTTATTCATAATGAATAGAATGTCCTATATATATTCGTTTTGGATAGAATGTCCTTTATACTCGTCTTGGATAGAATGTCCTTATTACTCGTCTTGGATATAATGTCCTATATACTCGTCTTAGATATAATGTCCGATATACTCGTCTTGGACAGAGTCCTATATACTCGTCTTGGATAGAATGTCCTTATTACTCGTCTTGGATATAATGTCCTGTATACTCGTCTTGGATATAATGTCCTGTATACTCGTCTTGAATATAATGTCCTATATACTCGTCTTGGATATAATGTCCTGTATACTCGTCTTGGATAGAATGTCTTGTATACTCGTCTTGGACAAGATGTCCTATATACTCGTCATGGATATAATGTCCTTATTACTCGTCTTGGATATAATGTCCTATATACTCGTCTTGGACAGTGTCAGGGTATGGATGCGGTGGTCTCTTTTATATATTTATTTTCCTATTACTTTCTTTAATTGCACAACTTATACAAGTTCATAACACCTCCAGTTATTAACCAAAATCACTTTATTGAATAATCGTAAGAACTAGTTATTCAATAATGAACATTAACCATTAAATCATGTCTCTACGATAAATACCAGTTGTCCATTCTTTTAATACAATAAACACTTCTTCTAGCTCCTCCATTCCTTCCTAATTCCCCCACCTTCAAACTTAAACAAAACAAAAATAACCAAAACAATGTTCTATCTCTTTCCTCGTCAGCCGTTTGTGTCTTTCCTCCTTTCTTTCCCCCGTTCAATAACCCGTTCATTAGGTGCGTCACCGTACTACAGAGAACCCTCTAACATCTAAAACTAATACAATAATTAATTGTCTATCATATAACTATCTAACAATGTGTCTGTCTAATTATCTATGACTGTCTATGTCCTTACAGACAGAATGTCCTGTATACTCGTCTTGGATATAATGTCCTGTATACTCGTCTTGGATATAATGTCCTGTATACTCGTCTTGGATATAATGTCTTACATACTCGTCTTGGATATAATGTCCGATATACTCGTCTTGGATATAATGTCCTATATACTCGTCTTGGATATAATGTCCTATATACTCGTCTTGGATATAATGTCCTATATACTCGTCTTGGATATAATGTCCTATATATACTCGTCTTGGATATAATGTCCTATATACTCGTCTTGGATAGAATGTCCTATATACTCGTCTTGGATAGAATGTCCTATATACTCGTCTTGGATATAATGTCCTATATACTCGTCTTGGATAGAATGTCCTATATACTCGTCTTGGATAGAAGATAATCACCTATGCTCGTCTTGGATAGAATGTCCTATGCTCGTCTTGGATAGAATGTCCTATATACTCGTCTTGGATAGAATGTCCGATATACTCGTCTTGGATAGATTCGGAATGAACTTCCTGTAGAAATTGATGAGTCCCAGTAATCTGACCTCTTTCTTGGTTTTGCGGTGGTCTGATATCCAATATTCTTGTTAGTGTTGAGGGTAACGGAGAAATCGTGCTACATTCGACCATGTGGCCCAGGAACTCTATACGTCTTGCTCCAATCACCATTTTGGATGGCGAGATTGTTAGGTTGTGCTGACGCAGCATTAAAATGTTGTCTACATCTGATAGATGTTCTGCCCAGTTGTTGCTAAATATGCAAATGTCGTCCACAAATGCCACCACTCTTTCTTGTCCCCTCAACAGTTTCCTCATCATTCTTGAAAATGTTGCAGGGGCGTTCATGAGACCGAACAGCACTTGGCATTCCACTGAAACAGTCCCAAGTGAGTTGTAGGCTGTTAGTTGGCGTGATTCTGGTGCGAGATTGATCTGCCAATACCACTCTGCTCAAGTCTAACTTGGTAAAGATACTTGCGTTGGCTAGATTGATAAATATATCTTCCATGTCTGGTAATGGTTCTGGATCAATTATTGTGACTTTGTTTAATCCTCGATAATCAACACAAAGGCGCATTTGTCCTGACTTCTTCTTCACTAAAACTATTGGCGCTGCATATGGTGAGTTGGACGTTTCTATTAATTTTAGTTTCAAGAGATTTGTAATTTCTTCCTCAACATGCTTCCTGTAATGCATCAGCAGGGTTGTGTATGGTTTCTGCCTGATTGGTGTGTTAGATGTGAGGTTTATCTCGTGTTGTATTAGGTTAGTATTCCCTGGAACGTCAGTTATTATATCGTCATACTTGTTCATCATTGCCATAAATTTTATTTGAATATCTTGTGGCATATTACTGTCATATTTCACTGATTCTTTTGGATCTGCTGGAGCTGCTGGCATTACAATGTCTGGGAATTCATTGCAGCTGATAATAGCGGCACTGTAACTGGGCTTTGAGACTGTACACTAGCAACTAGATGTTCACACCCTATTGGCGGAGTGTTAAATTTCCTCAGCAGATTAATATGCAATGTAGATTCTTTTTTATTCATGTCGATGACATAATCGACTTCAATGACTTTCCGTAGTACACGATAAGGTCCCTGCCATGTCAGATGTCTCTTTGTATTATGAGGTAGTTTCACTAAAACAAGGTCATTCTCACTGAGATCTCTGAGATGACAGTGTTCGTTTTTGTTGCCGTGTTGGTATTGGTTCGCTCTCTGCATTCAACGTAGCTTCTTGGCAGGCATATACTATGTGTCTGGTATTTGTAACAATTTCGTAAGCTGACATTTTATTTCTTCTGGCCCGAAGTGATTCCTTGAAATTTGCTAGTGGGCTTGAGTTTGGCTCGAATAGAAGCTCAAAGGAAAACCGGTTGATGAGTGTGGGGTTTCTCGGTAAGCAAATAGCAGCGATGGGAGAGTTCTATCCCAGTTGTGCTTTTCTCTATCGACGAGCTTGTTTAACATGCTTTTAAGGGGTCTTGTTAAATCGTTCACATGCCCCATTGGATTGGGGATGGTATGGAGTGGTGAAGTTTGTCTTATTCCCAACAACCTTGTTAGTTGTGCGGTGACTTCAGCTTTTTAAACTGGTGCTCTGTCCGATACTG
Organism: Bulinus truncatus; assembly: GCA_021962125.1. Lineage (NCBI taxonomy): Eukaryota > Metazoa > Mollusca > Gastropoda > Planorbidae > Bulinus > Bulinus truncatus. The sequence goes on along the minus strand of JAGDYQ010000259.1, from coordinate 955,875 downwards.
AATGAGTTTGGGAAATCCATAAGTTGAGAATATTTTTACTAGTGCATAACCCACTGTTTCAGCTGATATAAGTCTCAAGTACTGCTTCCGCCCATCTGGAACATAAGTCAATCATGGTTAGAATATAGCTGTAGCCCCTTGCTGACTGGTGTGCTAGAGGACCAATAATGTCTACAGCTACCTTCTGAAAAGGTAATGCTGGAATGTCCATTTTCTGTAATGGTGCTATGTGCTTGGAGCTAATACTGTTATTCTCTGGCAGGTTGCGCATGTTTGCACAAACGTCGATACATCTTTTGACATGTTGGGCCAATAGAAATGCTGTTTATCCTTTGTAGTGTCTTCCTCACCCTTATTGTGACCCAGCAGTGGTAGCTGGTGAATGACATCGCAGTAGGATTGAAGTCTGTATTTGGAATCACTAGCTGTCTTTCCCCGGTTGTGGGCATTATTCTTGTAAGGAGCTGATTTTTTTTAATTCAAGTACGGTTGGTGTGGATCTCTGGCATTTGTCATCTTGAACAATGTTTGATGGACTCGTCATTCATCTATTGTACACGGAACTCATCCAGGAGTCGGACTGAAATTTGGAACCTCCTGACCCTGTTCTTCGTCTTGACCGATTTCCTGATATCTTTTAGCCCTCGTTTGAATTAGAGCTATGGGTTTATCTGCTTCAATGTCAATATCCTCTTCAACATGTTGGTCCAGTGAAGTGTGTGGTATTTTCTGTCTTTCGCTGTTTACATTTGGACATGGTTTTCTATATATGCCCTTTTCATTGATCCAGTGGAGAATTTGTTCCATAGTGCAGTCTTGGATGTCTGGTAGGTTGCCAAGTATGATGTCAGCAACGGGATTATCCGTAACATTTGCCACCAGACCCAGATATAAATGGTGTGTCGATATTAATTTGTGCTGTCGGGGAAAAGTTTCAAAGTGAACATCTGCAGTGTTATTTCTTCCCTCGAATGGTAGAAACTGTGGGGTAAAACTAAACTTTTCTCACCACTATATTGTGCCCCTGTATCTCCTAGTGGTTCCGCTACACAGTTGTTGACCAGTGCTGGAAAGAATATGAGTTTACCTCATGGGCTTAATACAGCGGCGACTGGCGTGTTAAGTCTGGTGGTTGGTCTGGATCTGCTCTCATTTCTTCTTGCCTGTAATGGGGATGGTGGTGAGCAGTGTCTACTGGTGTGATTATTTCTCTACACCCTGTATATGATTGACAGACAGTATTTGTGTGTTGGGTTTGCGAGGTAGCATGGCAGTGCCGGGCGATGTGACCTGGTCTCCCGCATAGCAACACGTCCTGGTCTCTGGTCTTTGCTGTCTGGGTGGTACACTGAGCCTTCTATAGCGTTGACTCACTATTATTGCAGCAGTATATTGTGGTGAATCTGTCCTGCTGACTGGGAGATCTGGATGAGCATCTGAAATGTGTAGAGTTCCCTGATGAGTGCTGCCTCTGTTCTCACCTTTCTTTCTTGCAGGAACTGGAACAATTCTGGGCTGGATGTTCTCAAGAACTTGTCCACCACCAGCAACTCCATGATTTCTTTAGGGTCATCTTTATTAATGCCAGATAATTGTAGCCAGTTTACTAAATGCGATTTGACCGTACCTACAAACTGTCGGGGTCATAATCACAATGGGTTTAATGGTGTGAAAAAGTCTCCGATAAGTATCCTCAGACTTGCCCAGTCTTCGTTAGCGCTTTCTTTAATAGCTCGTAGTTCGATATTTCTGCTGGTTGTAGAGGTTTGGATCAAAGAGAGGTTTGCCCTTGATTAGAGAAATAAGATGAGATGGCCATTTTGTTGTGTCCGTTCCCTGAATGTAGACATTACTAACTCAATTGTAGTAAAAAACTTTCTATGTCTGTTGTACCATCAAATGGTGGTGGTTTGCTGAAGGGGCCCGGTGTTGAAAGTTGCTGTACAACAGTTTTATTTGTGGCTCTTATCTTTTCCATTTCAAGCTCATGGGCTCTGGCCTTTTCCTGTTGTTCTGCCTGGTGTTGTCTCTCTTTTTTCTCGTTCTTGTCTCTCTTTTTTCTCGTTCTTGTCTCTCTTTTTCCTTTTGTTCTGCTTCGAATAATCTCTCCCTCTCTCTTTCTTGTCTTTCACACTGCTTCTCGATATACTTTGTTAAGTCCTTATCAGTAAGGCCCAATTGTTTGCCGGTGGCAATTATTTCTTCCATTTCGTTCTTAGTAGATGAACTATTTTTCCCTACTTATTATATTAGTTGGGGTATGTGATGTTGGTTGGTGTGGTCTTAAATAACTTTGGACTGTCGCTGAAAGTGACGGCTGAACTGACACTGACAATAACGACTGTACTGATGCTGATAATGACAGTTGTACTGCTACTGACAGACCGTATACTCTCCACAGGTCAAATAGCAGGACACAGACAATATATCGACACGTCACCATTTAGATTGATTCTCAATAACGAAAGTAGCAATAATGCTTTCATTCATGAGTTGTTCTTGTGGTTTGTGATAAACATATAACAAAGTTCTTTTCTATCTTAGCTGTTTCCTTACTTGCATGGGTTCACAAGACAATTAATATTTGTCTTAGACTTCAAACACCAAATTGTCGGGGTATGGATGCGGTGGTCTCTTTTATATAATTTATTTTTTCCTATTACTTTCTTTTAATTGTACAACTTATACAAGTTCATAACTTTTACTCAGTTATTAACCAAAATCACTTTATTGAATAATCGTAAGAACTAGTTATTCAATGAACATTAACCATTAAATCATGTCTCTACGATAAATACCAGTTGTCCATTCTTTTAATACAATAAACACTTCTTTCTAGCTCCTCCGTTCCTTCTAATTCCCTACCTTCTTCAAACTTAAAAACAAAACAAAAATAACCAAAACAATGTTCTATCTCTTTCCTCGTCAACCGTTTGTGTCTTTCCTCGCTTTTCTTTCCCCCGTTCAATAACCCGTTCATTAGGTGCGTCACCGTACTACAGGGAATTCCTCTAACATCTACATTAATACAATAATTAATTGTCTATCTATATAACTATCTAACAATGTATGTCTAATTATCTATGACTGTCTGTGTCCTTACATCACCTTTCCTTCTCCGGTAAAAAAATTCGTACAAAGTACGCATTTTTTTTAAAAATACAGAATTAACAATCATGTATTACAATTATATTACAAAAAGAAAAGTAACAAGTCCATATCAAATATGAATACAAAAATGTCACAAAAATACAAATCTAAATTTAAAAAATCATGAACACATTCTTCAATACTCATCGTCATAAGTATCATTAAAATTATCTCATATCTCTGTGTCTCAAAATATATCAAAATAAGTCTCTACCACAAATCTCATATATCCAAATCTCAATAAAAAAAACATTGATTGTATGGTTTAGTCTCCTTATGATCATTTTTTTTTTTCTTTTCAAAATCAATGAAGGCAAATCTTTTACCACCTACAAAGTAGGATCCTTCAGAGAGAGGTAAAGAAAATTAATCTAATGTCACAAAAAAAAAAATTAATTTTCCTTAATTGTGTGTATTAAAAATGAAGTTAAATGTTTTTACAAGAACAATGAAGGCAGACAATTTCAACCAACTACAGTTATATGTAGGCTCCTTCAGAGTTAATGAAAAAAAATAACAACACCTTTCTCCCTCAAAATGGATAAGAGCCAAGAGAAGAAAAAAAATATATGGGTAAATTTTGTGATTGTGGACAACGTAGAAAATATTAAGGTAAATACAGATTAAAAGGGAAAAAACAAGAGCGACATCATGATATGGAAAACAACTATGCAATTATAAAAGTGTGATTACATCAGTGATTACATTTGATATGCAAAATAATAATGTAATGAAATAAGAAGGCAACATTACAACCGCAATAAAAAAAATCAATTGTTCAATGTGGTCAATGTGGTTGTTCAATAAATTAGTCTCGATAAAAATGTCATCCAGTATATTCTGTTTGCCTGGAATGGTTTCGATGACAAACTGATAGTCCTGCAGAATGAGCGACCATCTGATTGGTTGGAGTTAGGGATTTGCTTCTTGTTTAACATGCCAGAGGCTTGTGATCTGTCACAATAGTGAACTTTTTCCCAGTGGGTACTTGGCGAGTTTCATTTACAGCCCATACGATGGCGTAGCATTCTTTCTCGATGGTAGAGTAATTCATCTCTGCGTGGGTTAATTTCTTACTAATGTAAAGAACCGGATGATTTATCTTGCCGTGCCTTTGAAGTAGGCATGCTCCCAGGCCAGTACTGCAGGCATCGAGTCGCCAGGATGAATGGGAGGACATGTCTGGAAGTTTCAATATTGGTTCTTGTGAAAATTTCCGTTTTTATGGTGTCGAGTGGTTGCACTCTTCCGTCCATATGACTTTGCTGGGTCATTCTTCTTGGTTAGTTCTGGTAATGAAGGCAGCATCATTTCTACCATAAATTCGGAATGAACTTCCTCTTGAAATTGATGAGTCCCAGTAGTAATCTGACCTCTTTCTTGGTTTGCGGTGGTCTGATATCCAATATTCTTGTTAGTGTTGAGGGTAACGGAGAAATCGTGCTACATTCGACCATGTGGCCCAGGAACTCTATACGTCTTGCTCCAATCACCATTTTTGGATGGCGAGATTGTTAGGTTGTGCTGACGCAAAGCATTAAGAGAAATGTTGTCTACATCTGATAGATGTTCTGCCCAGTTGTTGCTAAATATGCAAATGTCGTCCACAAATGCCCTACTCTTTCTTGTCCCCTCAACGGTTTCCTCATCATTCTGAAAATATTGCAGGGCGTTCTGTCGAGACAAGGCAGCGACATTCCACTGAAACAGATACCAGTGGTTGTGAAGAAACATTCAGTTGGCGTGATTCTGGTGCGAGATTGATCTGCAATACCCTCTGCTCCAGTCTAACTTGGTAAAGATACTTACGTTGGCTAGATTGATAAATATATCTTCCATGTCTGGTAATGGTTCTGGATCAATTATTGTGACTTTGTTTAGTCCTCGATAATCAACACAAAGGCGCATTTGTCAGCTTCTTCTTCACTAAAACTATTGGCGCTGCATATGTTGAGTTGGACGTTTCTATTAATTTTAGTTCCAAGAGATTTGTAATTTCTTCCTCAACATGCTTCCTGTAATGCATCGGGGTTGTGTATGGTTTCTGCCTGATTGGTGTGTTAGATGTGAGGTTTATCTCGTGTTGTATTAGGTTAGTATTCCCTGGAACGTCAGTTATTATATCGTCATACTTGTTTCATCATTGCCATAAATTTTTATTTGAATATCTTGTGGCATATTACTGTCATATTTCACTGATTCTTTTGGATCTGCTGGAGCTGCTGGCATTACAATGTCTGGGAATTCATTGCAGCTGATAATAGCGGCTGTAACTGGGCTTTGAGACTGTACACTAGCAACTAGATGTTCACACCTATTGGCGGAGTGTTAAATTTCCTCAGCAGATTAATATGCAATGTAGATTCTTTTATTCATGTCGATGACATAATCTAGACTTCAGTGACTTTCCGTAGTACACGATAAGGTCCCTGCCATGTCAGATGTCTCTTTGTATTATGAGGTAGTTTCACTAAAACAAGGTCATTCTCACTGAGATCTCTGAGATGACAGTGTTCGTTTTGTTGTCGTGTTGGTATTGGTTCGCTCTCTCTGCATTCAACGTAGCTTCTTGGCAGGCATATGCTATGGCTTGTCTGGTATTTGTAACAATTTCGTAAGCTGACATTTTTATTTCTTCTGGTAGAAGTGATTCCTTGAGGAAATTGCTAGTGGGCCTTGAAGGTTTGGCTCCGAATAGAAGCTCAAAAGGGAGAAACCGGTTGATGAGTGTGGGGTTTCTCGGTAAGCAAATAGCAGCATTGGGAGAGTTCTATCCCAGTTGTGCTTTTCTCTATCGACAGGCTTGTTTAACATGCTTTTAAGGGTCTTGTTAAATCGTTCACATGCCCCATTGGATTGGGGATGGTATGGAGTGGTGAAGTTTTGTCTTATTCCCAACAACCTTGTTAGTTGTGCGGTGACTTCAGCTTTAAACTGAGTGCCTCTGTCCGATAAGATAGTTTGGGGAAATCCATAAGTTGAGAATATTTTTACTAGTGCATAACCCACTGTTTCAGCTGATATAAGTCTCAGAGGTACTGCTTCCGCCCATCTGGAACATAAGTCAATCATGGTTAGAATATAGCTGTGGCCCCTTGCTGACTGGTGTGCTAGAGGACCAATAATATCTACAAAAGCTACCTTCTGAAAAGGTAATGCTGGAATGTCCATTTTCTGTAATGGTGCTATGTGCTTGGAGCTAATACTGTTGACTCCTCTGAGTTGCGCATGTTTGCACAAACGTCGATACATCTTTTGACATGTTGGGCCAATAGAAATGCTGTTTTTATCCTTTGTGAGTGTCTTCCTCACCGCCATGTGACCGGCGAGTGGTAGTGAATGACATCGCAGTAGGATTGGAAGTCTGTAAATTTTGGGAATCACTAGCTGTCTTTCCCCGGTTGTGGGCATTATTCTTGTAAGGAGCTGATTTTTATTCAAAGTACGGTTGGTGTGGATCTCTGGCATTGTCATCTTGAACAATGTTTTGATGGACTCGTCATTCATCTGTTGTACACGGAACTCATCAGGAGTCGGACTGGAAATTTGGAACCTCCTGACCCTGTTCTTCGTCTTGACCGAGTTCCTGATATCTTTTAGCCACTCGTTTGAATTTAGAGCTATGGGTTTATCTGCTTCAATGTCAATATCCTCTTCAACATGTTGGTCCAGTGAAGTGTGTGGTATTTTCTGTCTTTCGCTGTTTACATTTGGACATGGTTTTCTATATATGCCCTTTTCATTGATCCAGTGGAGAATTTGTTCCTTAGTGCAGTCTTGGATGTCTGGTAGGTTGCCAAGTATGATGTCAGCAACGGGATTATCCATAACGGTTGCCATAACAGACCCAGATATAAATGAATTATTGTCGATATTAATTTGTGCTGTCAGGAAAAGTTTCCGTGAGAGCCATCTGCAGTGTTATTTCTTCCTCGAATGGTAGAAACTGTGTGGGTAAAACTAAACTTTTTCTCACCCTTATTGACTGCCCCTGTATCTCTGAGTAGTTCCGCTACACAGTTGTTGACCAGTGCTGGAAAGAATATGAGTTTACCTCGTGGGCTTAATACAGCGGCGACTGGCGTGTTAAGTCTGGTGGTTGGTCTGGATCTGCTCTCATTTCTTCTTGCCTGTAATGGGGATGGTGGTGAACGGTGTCTACTGGTGTGATTATTTCTCCATACATATATGATTGACAGACAGTATTTGTGTGTTGGGTTTGCAGTGGCAGTGCCGAGCGATGTGACCTGGTCTCCCGCATGTGTAACACGTCCTGGTCTCCTGGTCTTTGCTGTCTGGGTGGTACACTGAGCCTTCTATAGCGTTGACTCGCTATTGCAGCAGTATATTGTGGTGAATCTGTCCTGCTGACTGGGAGATCTGGATGAGCATCACGAAGTGTGTAGAGTTCCCTGATGAGTGCTGCCTCTGTTCTCACCTTTCTTTCTTGCAGGAACTGGAACAATTCTGGGCTGGATGTTCTCAGAACTTGTCCACCACCAGCAACTCCATGATTTCTTTAGGGTCATCTTTATTAATGCCAGATAATTGTAGCCAGTTTACTAAATGCGATTTGACCGTACCTACAAACTGTCGGGGTCATAATCACAATCTGGTTTAATGGTGTGAAAAAGTCTCCGATAAGTATCCTCAGACTTGCCCAGAATCTTCGTTAGCGCTTTCTTTGTAGCTCGTAGTTCGATATTTCTGCTGGTTGTAGGGTTTGGATCAAAGAGAGGTTTGCCCTTGATTAGAGAAATAAGATGAGATGGCCATTTTGTTGTGTCCGTTTCCTGAACAGACATTACTAACTCGAATTGTATTAAAAAACTTTCTATGTCTGTTGTACCATCAAATGGTGGTGGTTTGCTGAAGGGGCCCGGTGTTGAAAGTTGCTGTGCAACAGTTTTATTTGTGGCTCTTATCTTTTCCATTTCAAGCTCATGGGCTCTGGCCTTTTCCTGTTGTTCTGCCTGGTGTTGTCTCTCTTTTTCTCGTTCTTGTCTCTTTTTCTCGTTCTTGTCTCTCTTTTTCCCTTTTGTTCTGCTTCGAATAATCTCTCCCTCTCTTTCTTGTCTTTCACACTGCTTCTCGATATACTTTGTTAAGTCCTTATCAGTAAAGGCCCAATTGTTTGCCGGTGGCAATTATTTTCTTCCATTTCGTTCTTAGTAGATGAACTATTTTTCCCTACTTATTATATTAGTTGGGGTATGTGATGTTGGTTGGTGTGGTCTTAAATAACTTTGGACTGTCGCTGAAAGTGACGGCTGAACTGACACTGACAACGACTATACTGATACTGATAATGACGGTTGTACTGCTACTGACAGACCGTATGCTCTCCACAGGTCAAATAGCAGGACACAGACCAATATATCTGACATCTACCATTTAGATTGATTCTCAATAAGTAGCAATAATGCTTTCATTCATGAGTTGTTCTTGTAGTTGTGATAAACACTATAACAAAGTTTCTTTTCTATCTTAGCTGTTTCCTTACTTGCATGGGTTCACAAGACAATTAATATTTGTCTTAGACTTCTGACACGCAAATTGTCAGGGTATGGATGCAGTGGTCTCTTTTATATATTTATTTTTTCCTGTTACTTTCACTAATTGCACAACTTATACAAGTTCATAACACCTCCAGTTATTAACCAAAATCACTTTATTGAATAATCGTAAGAACTAGTTATTCAATAATGAACATTAACCATTAAATCATGTCTCTACGATAAATACCAGTTGTCCATTCTTTCCATTACAATAAACACTTCTTCCTAGCTCCTCCGTTCCTTCCTAATTCCCTACCTTCTTCAAACTTAAAACAAAACAAAAATAACCAAAACAATGTTCTATCTCTTTCCTCGTCAACCGTTTGTGTCTTTCCTCGCTTTCTTTCCCCCCGTTCAATAACCCGTTCATTAGGTGCGTCACCGTACTACAGGAATTCCCTCCTAACATCTACATTAATACAATAATTAATTATCTATCTATATAACTATCTAACAATGTGTCTGTCTAATTATCTATGACTGTCTATGTCCTTACAGACAGAATGTCCTGTATACTCGTCTTGGATATAATGTCCTGTATACTCGTCTTGGATATAATATGTCTTACATAATCATCTTGGATATAATGTGCGTCATATACGTCTTGGATATAATGTCCTATATACTCGTCTTGGATATAATGTCCTATATCTCGTCTTGGATATAATGTCCTATATACTCGTCTTGGATATAATGTCCTATATACTCGTCTTGGATACTTAATGCCTATATACTCGTCTTGGATAGAATGTCCTATATACTCGTCTTGGATAGAATGTCCTATATACTCGTGTTGGATATAATGTCCTATATACTCGTCTTGGATAGAATGTCCTATACATCGTCTTGGATAGAATGTCCTATTATACTCGTCTTGGATATAATGTCCTATATACTCATCTTGGATAGAATGTCCTATATACTCGTCTTGGATATAATGTCCTATATACTCGTCTTGGATAGAATGTCCTATATACTCGTCTTGGATATAATGTCCTATATACTCATCTTGGATAGAATGTCCTATATGCTGTCTTGGATAGAATGTCCTATATACTCGTCTTGGATATAATGTCCTATATACTCGTCTTTGGATAGAATGTCCTATATACTCGTCTTGGATAGAATGTCCTATATATAAATAGGATAGAATGTCCGATATACTCGTCTTGGATAGAATGTCCGATATACTCGTCTTGGATAGAATGTCCGATATACTCGTATTTAAATATACAATGATTGATTGAGAACCGGTTCAACTCCACTGCACCAAGTACAAAGAATAAAGTACTTAACTATAGTAGCTTTGAAGTAATCCAACAAAGTAGTAATACTTCTACAAGTGGTGTCTAGCTAGATTTGTTGATATAGATGGAACAGGGGCGTTCTTAGAGATAGTTCAAACTATGCACCCAGCATGCCCCCTCCATCGCCAAAAGAGGCCCCCGCCATACGTTTGTCAACCCCCTCCCTCCACCCCTTAAATATAAGTAACATTTTTGCTTAGGGACTCCAATAACCCAAGAACAGCCCTGACTGAAACACTTAAGGGCGTTGGAAAGGAGCACGTTTCTCAAGCATGGTAGTTTACTCGCACTAGGACTGACAGGTTTACGCCCAGCGTGAATGATCATCTGCCACCTCACTGCAGTCATGTAGTGCACATGACAGTTACATTCACACAGGTGCATTATAGATTATTAGAAGAACTTGAAAAAAAGAAAGGATTGTTTCGTTATATTTTAAAATCATTAATTGACGTTTTCTTTTAAAACTGTATTTTTAAAGGTTTTCATGACATTTTTACTTCGGCCCTGCCAATCAACAAATCATCAGTGCTTCTCTCTTTTCATCACAAATAACGGTGTTTAATATTGTTTATTTTATTTCGGCCACCCTAATTAACGATCTTTCTGTTTTACTGTTCTCCTCAACCCCTCCTTTTTCCTCAGATTCCCCTGACCCATATAAACTCGACCTGTCAGTGAAGCCGGAGAAGGAACGCACGGCGTTCGCAGCACCAGATCCAGGAGCTGGAGAAAAAATTCACCCTGCACAACTACCTCACCCGACTGCGGAGGTACGAGCTGGCTGTGGCCGCCAGGACCTGACGGAAAGACAGGTATTTTGAGTTTGCGTGTTGTTGTCATTGCTCACGCTCGCGTACACACTGAGATGCACGCTCGTAGCCCAGCAACATACGCAAAATAACAGACACAGACTGACACACAGTAGATACTTATAGGTTTACATCTATCTAGACAGATAGACTCACACACAGGAGATACTTATATAGGTTAACATCTAGCTAGACAGATAATTTTCCCCACAGGATATACTTATATAGGTTTACATCTTTCTAGACAGATAGACTCACACTCAAACCACATGTGCACACGCTTTACACATACTCACATAAGATGCACATATATAAATAGGCGGATTTTTGGTCGGGCCCAGGGCCCTTACTTTTGATGGCCCCCCTGAGTATAACCCATATATATATATATATATGAAGGGGCCCAATATTTTCCTCTGCTCCCGGGGCCTCAAACTACCCGAGTCCTCCTCTGCACATACACGAATACTACTCAACCAAATTTATACACACACACACAAACACACGCTCACGCACACGTCATGCAATCAATCATTTACGCAGCACACACATACACACACACACAAACATCAGCAGAAACGAACACACACGACACATCTTCGCAATTATACCAGCACATGTAGGCCAAGACATTCTTTAACTGCCTTGACACACTTGGGCACCTGCACAAACACACACACACACTATCATACAAACACACACAAACACACATACTATTATACAAACATACACTCCGATGTTGCCTCAGTAGCTATGTCGTCATTGGTCATTAAATGAAGATCCCTAGTTAGCTTGCTCACTAGATGAGCTAGATAGACTGGATAGACTGGGTTTTGGGATGGAGAAACTTCAATATTTCCAGCATTGTAGTACGCCGGGAGATACAGTTCAATATTACCAACATTATGTAGTAGTTAGACAGGAGATACAGTTCAATATTACCAACATTGTAGTAGTTAGACGGGAGATACAGTTCAATATTACCAACATTGTAGTAGTTAGACAGGAGATACAGTTCCAATATTACCAACATTGTAGTAGTTAGACGGGAGGTACAGTTCAATATTACCAACATTGTAGTAGTTAGACGGGAGGTACAGTTCAATATTACCAACATTGTAGTAGCTAGACGGGTGTACAATCAAACAGCCCAAACAAATACCACCTTCTTGACTCTTAGAAATAGTAACAAACGACATAAATAACTTTGTTTACATAGTTGACAATAATGAGTCTATTGTTTGCTACTAAAGGATTCGCAAACGCTGTTTGTTACACAATCATTTTTATCTGTCATTTTTTTTTATTAGAAGAACATAGTTCTACCTATAAGCTTATAATATGTAACTAAAACATTTTGATTTGGGCGAATACGTTTGTAAATTATAAACTGGGTCATGTGTTGAATATGTCTATTTTTAAAGTTCTAAAAAAGTATCGAACATTCATTTACATTAAATCATTGTTTAATTATGTTTTCCAATAATCATCAGGTCAAAGTCTGGTTCCAGAACCGTCGCATGAAGTGGAAGAGGGTCAAGGGCACCAAGCTCGTGAAGGACAAGGTCGACAGACAGCTGAAGCCCATCATGGCGCCGAACGTGACGTCAACACAACATTGGCAGCTCCTGCGTGACCTCTGGCATGGGTGACCCCCACCAGGACAGCATGGACGACAGCGGCAGGAGGACGGTGATGACATGTCCGACGGCATGGATGACATGGGCGAAATGACAGGCTTGTAGGCCGATGTCAAACGTCGCAAGGGGTCGACCGACCATCGTAAAACTCCCGTCATGCAATACAATCGTCTGCTCTATGTTGGATTTATTTGCATTCATTCACTGATTAACAAATTCGACAACAATTATGATGTTTACAAAAATTTTTTTGTTAAAAAAGGAAGCATAATCGCTTTTTTTTTGTTGAGTTTAATTTGTACGTTCTGTTTGAGAAAACTGCCCATATTTTTTGACCATTCAATATTCGGATTTTTAATCAGACCGGTTGAGCCGCTGAGAATTATTTATAAAGTGATTTATAAATTATAAACAATAATTTTGTCGATTGTTGAATAAATAAACAAACAAATTAACCTGATCAGTCATTAATGGTATGAGAAACTTAAAACTTTTCCTTTCTTGGAAGTTGTCTTAGCTGCATCAAATGTGTTTATTTTGTGCATATGGATCAATAACTTGATGCAACTAAAACACGTCAGCTAAAACTGTGACAGAACGAACACACACATCTAGCACATCTGTTGTACGCTGCTGAACTCAATTGCTGCTATTTATATACAGAAATAAACATTATTTTTTATAGTTTTTTTAAAACAGTGTAACAGTGCCTTTGATAGCGTCATATTAACAAAAATTATGAACCAAAATATGGATGTGGATATATTCTTTTCAATGGATATACTTCAAAAAAATTATTTGAAGTGTAATCCAATTGGCATTATTGATCAACTCTTTTAACTGTCATTTGTGTTCAGAACGTTACGGAAGATTTTAAAACGAGATTTTTATGAGTTTTTTTTTTTTTTTTGTTAATTAGGTGTATGTTGAATGTGATCTATCACATGGTCGTGCATTGTATGACCACTCCATATATGTGTGTGCTATATGCTGATCCTCAATATGTGTGTATATTGGCTGACCACTCCATATATGTGTGTGCTATATGCTGATCACTATATGTGTGTATATTGTACGACCACTCCATATATGTGTGTGCTATATGCTGATCACTCTATATGTGTGTACATTGTATATGCTGATGTATGTTAAAACCTGTACATATGTAGTTTGTGTGTGTGTGTGTGTCGTGTTCTATAATTTTCAAAATAAAGACGTTTTTGAGCAATATTTTATACATATATGTTTATTTCTCCAGTACACAATATGCACTCTTTCAAAAATATGTTTCCTTATATTTTACATACACAAAATCATTCGTAAAATTTTTATGTTTATGCGAAAAATTTATAATCCTAATGAACTAGCAGCCATTTTTGCTTTAAATAGGTCTGAAAACTGTTTCATTTTTATTGTGTATTGATTTCCAGATAACTGATTGGAACTCAATGTAAAATAAAAATCAATTACCCGTGGCAGTTGATAATTGGCAATACGTCAGCAGGATATCCGTTTGTGATCTCTCTCTTACGAATTACTGAACTGACAGTGGATCAACCAATCAAACCAACGTTACTGTTTTTATTCGTTTTTGAACATAAAAATAACTTTTCAATAGTATTAGTAAGGTAAATGTAAAAAAAGTGATCAGTTTATAATAGTACATTCCCTCTTTCTGTCAATTACTCTATCCATCTATCTATCTATCTATCTATCTATCTATCTATCTATCTATCTATCTATCTATCTATCTATCTATCTATCTATCTATCTATCTATCTATCTATCTATCTATCTATCTATCTATCTATCTATCTATCTATCTATCTATCTATCTATCCTATCTATATCTATCTATCTATCTATCTATCTATCTATCTATCTATCTATCTATCTATCTATCTATCTATCTATCTATCTATCTATCTATCTATCTATCTATCTATCTATCTATCTATCTATCTGTCTGTCTGTCTGTCTGTCTGTCTGTCTGTCTGTCTGACTGTCTGTCTGTCTGTCTGTCTGTCTATCGATCTATCTATCTGTCTGTATATTGACCATAAATAAGTCTGGCGTCCGTCATGAGTTGAGTTCTGTCTGGCATTGACGGTTTATTGCTACTGTCAGAGGTGAAAAAGCTGTGCACCCCTGGGAGTTGATAAAATAATTGGGGTAGAAGACGTCCGGAATGATCCAACAGAAATGCCACGGTTGTGGTCAAGCTTCCAACACACGCGATACCTTTTGTCGACAGAAAAGTAAAGGTCCTACAGAAAGTAATCGATTGATTTGATGTGAGATATTACTCAGCCTTTTTTATTTAAGCACGTGGACAGTTTTTTAACACTTGAGGGGGTATCCGATCCCTGAAAATAATGGATTATAATAAACTGCAGTTATCTTTTAACCGGGTGTATTTAAAAAAAAAAACAAAAAAACAAGGGGATGTAATTGAAACACGATTCAAGAGAGTTATCCCATCTTTGTAACTGTTGTTATCTGAATGCGAAGTGGTTATTACTATTTTTTTTAAAACTTAACTACGTGAATATCAACACTGATACAAACCCTACATAAATAGTTGCTAATTGCGGCTCTTAGAGCAGTGTGCGGCTCTTTTTGTGTTTAATGCGGCTCACACAGAATCGTTTTTTGTCTTTATTTCATTTTTTTTCTTTTCGCCAATCTATTTGAATACATTAGGAGTCAATTCTCTAAAGCAATAGTTTTTATTTGTTTGTATTAAAAGCAGAAAAACGACATTAAACGACCGGGAAGCTATTTAAAAGTTTACCCGAACTGACCGCATTCTTCCGCCATCACAAACAGCCAATGGATTTCCACCTAAAAGTCAACAGACATGGAATCTAGAGATGGAAGCACACAATAAGATCTGTTCCAATCTATTATTATTATTACCTGGCAGCACTAACAAACAAGGCAATGAGTTCTCAAGGCACAATCCCGCACTTCCTCTCATGCGTCTCTGTTGCAAGAGGACTGTACACTGAAGACCGCACCAAAATACACACCAGAGACCGCAGCACCAGATACTGCACCAGAGATCGCACCACAGAGCGGTGCTCTAATGTGCCGTCTTGTGGTCAGCATCGCATCATTTGATGTGGCAGTGAGTGAAATCCAGCGACGAGGCTACACAGCACCGTCAGCGCAGGACTATCAGGCCGACATATCCAACTGCCCTTGCTGACCTCTGTTGTCCTGGGCGCTGGTCAATTTTCTGATCTTTGATGACAGATTCTAGTATTATGGAGGGGGAAGAATAAAAGTTATACCTATATTAAAAATAAAATCCCAAGTCAACAACGCCTTTTATGTAACTCATAGACCAATAAATTAATCAATCCTTAAATTTAACAAGTGAGTAAACTAGTCACTGGATAAATATTATAAACGCAGGAGCGGTTTTTCGTGTCATTCGGCTGCAAAAAAAAAAAAATACAAACAACAAAACAATAAAGTGTCTGACCCAACAACCTACACACCCCCGCACCCACACACACACCGCATACCCACACACCCACGCACACCCACACACCCACGCACACGCACCCACACACCCGCACGCAAACCCACCTACACACATACGCACACCCTGCTCCAGTCAATTCTAATCTGTCAAGTTTCATCCAGTAATGATTTGAATTAAATGAATCCCCTCCACCCTCGCCCCCAACACCTTGTAGTTGACTTCAAGACGAGCCTGGATGTTTTTAACAATTCTTTTTCCAGAGTAGCCTGTCTCAGTGCAGAGGTCGTGGGTATATGTAGTACACGTGGCACCCGCAGGTACACTTGTCTCGTGCGGTGCTCGGTTTGTAAGATGTTGCCACCGCTGCCGTGGTCGCACTCGTCGCTGTTGTCGCCAATGCTGTGCTGCTGTAGGGAGATGGCGGGGTTAAAATTGTCGGCGGCGTAGTGAAGGACGTTGTTGCGGATGATGTTATTTTCCGCTGTGGATGCTGGCGGTGCAGACTGTGACGCTCCTGACGAAGCAGCCCACGGTGGTGGCGGCGGTGTGGCTGATGCGGTGTCTGTTACATCCGCAGGCGACTGCGTCATTGTAACTGTATCTGTGGCTGTTGTTGTTGTTGTTGACATTAGGGTGGCAGTGGTGGTGGTGTTGTTCAGTTTGTTTGACTTGCCGGTTGACTTTTTCACGTCCCTAATGACGGTGTTGTTGTTGTTGTGGGTGCTGTTGCATTAGTGATGTTGGTTCTGTCACATTTGCATATGCCGTCTCGGCAGTTGGCCACAGGTCACTTGATGGTGTGCTGTCGTTAACCGATGCGTTTGCTAACGTATTAATATAAGATTTAAAATATTTACTTAAAAGTGAGCCTTTACATACTATCGGGGTGGAGGGGGGGGTCAGATGAAGTAGAGTTCATCTGTTTCTGGGTCTTAGATCCTGTAAACCACTAATGGGACGGCTGTTTTATGGTGTCCTTCTTTCATCCCCCACCATAGCCGATAGCGCATTGGCCATGGAGACACCACGGGAGATTGAGCCAGCGAAACTCAGGTCCACAGTCGAGCACTTCACCACATGACCTTCCACCCATCTGTTACTGTAGACCAGTGATGCTAAACCTTTTTTTTTTTTCTGTGGGCCATTATTGTCTGCCAAAAACATTTGGAGGGCCAAAAATATCATTTTTATGTATGTATGTATGTATATATGTAATGTTATTTGTTTTAACTTGGGGCCAAAAAATTATCATACAGGGCCAAATTTGGCCCGCGGGCTAGTATTTTAGCATCACTGCTGTAGACTAATCGATGTATAGAATTCTTTACTTTCCCAAACAACAAATGTCAGGGTACCCATTTGTTAGCTGTGTGTACTTAGGGACTTTTAGAAATGTTCCGACACTCCGGGGTCTGAAATTGGGGGCCTTTCCGTTGGCAATTTTTCCAACCTTTTTCTTTTAACTCAAAACTTCTGTTAATTCATTTTAAAGAATTTTCGTTGGGAAAAATTTGGAATCAATTTTTGAGACACTTTTTAGTAATAGATTCTCTTGAAACTTTGCATACATATTCTTGGTCCATGACAATGCATGATTCAATTATTAATCTTGCAATTAACTTATTACCGTATTATTTTTAACAAAATATGAGTGGAAAAAAAAATCTCATAACTAAGGGATATAACCGTGTCAACTATGACGATAGTGAGCTCGACTCTTGCGAAGGTGATAGGGTTCAATCTCTGGTAAAGCCAAATATATTCGCCGCTGACTAGGAGACGCTTGAAAATCATTGATGTGTCAATTCGTCCATCCAACGACTACGTAGTCGGTTAAGGGAATTAAAAAAAAAAACTTAAGGCGAACGCCACTAATTAATGGGCTACTTCCCTTGCATCAACACTAGATGTACTACGTTTTTTCAGATTGAGATCTATGCTAGCACGTGATTGCCGCTTGCTGATATGTCAGGGCAGCGCTACGTGCACTGCGAAATTAAAAAAAAAAATATATATTTGAGAAAACGGTTAGTTTTAAAAACTCTGTAATCTACAAACTGATAAGATTTTTTTTTTGTAACCTCAATTTGCATCCCATACAAAAACAAAGTACACGTACTTTACATGTTAGAGGTAGCCTAAATATTGTTGCATTTATCAAATGTTGCCTGTTGGACACATAAATGAAATTTTGCATTTAACGATTTATAACATTTAACAGACACATTTCCAATAAATAAATAAGCACAAGATTGTAATATATTTACATTCCAACAAACAATTAAATAAGCAAACATTTGTGATATTTATATATATCAAGAGTGCTGATATAATCTAATGGTATAAAATGTATTTGTTTCAAATACTTTTTTTTTATATTTTTATTTCCATCATCACCTGTAGAGTTTTTCAACTTCAATTGTGTTTTACATTTTCTTTGACCTCAACACTACGTGAGTGGCTAATTATATCCCGTTCTCGTATGTATAAATAACAACTGTCTATAATATTTCGTAATGTCTGTCGTGCTAGTCGCTGCAATGGTCATGGAGGCACTGCGGGAGACTCCACTAATGTTTCCCACAGCACGGCCATGGTCAGAGCCACCGTAAGGGTCAAATTAATCTACGTCGTTCAGATTCGCACCGAATACCACGTGACATAAGTATTAACGTCACAGTACAAAACCGCCTGCTCAGATCAAGTCTCATCCATCAATCTCATCAAAGATCTTCAACAGGGACGTAGGATCGATAAATCTTAACCTGAATTTATTTAAATTGGTTTTTAAAAAAATCAGGATTACCTCCCATAGACCGTTATTGAAGTTACAAAAAAAAATCTAATACACTACTACATGGTTAGTGAGCGGCGTCATTTGTTACCATGACGACCGCTCTATCATTGTTACATTGCGGACGGATGGTAGAGTGGTGTAGAGCGCTTGAATGTCGACGTAAAGAGTACCGGGTCAATCATCGGTGAGAACTAAGGCAGTTTTTCCAGGTCCTGATGAAATGTTATTGAATTGTAAGTCCCCCAAGTCCACCCAGCTTTAAATGCGTATCCAACTTCAGTTAGGGAAGTAAAACGCGGCTGGGCGTTGTGCTAACCACACAATCCCTAATTTGCAGAGGTTACAGAAACTAATGATTTCTACACTTCATCTGGCCCGATAGGGCAAAACGAACTTTATATTCGTTTAAAAAAAAAAATTGACGAAAGTTCTGCATCATAACTCACCCTTTTGTCTTTCACTCTTCAAATAAATACTTTCACATGTGTGACTGACTGATGGTCCGTTCAAAGCTGTGTGTGGGTGGTGGCTGTGCGGGTGTGTGAGTGGGTGGGTGGGTGAATGTGTGGGTGGATGAGTCTTTCTGTTACGAAAATTGTTGTGGGGAGGGGGGGGGAGGAGTTTAAAATATCTCTATACTTATAAGACGCACTAGTTGCAAGTACCCGGCTTTGCCCGGGTTTAAAATAAGGTTTTCTGTTTACCTTTTGTTTTCTCCCTCCCCCTCTCTCCCTCCCCCTCCCTCTCCCTCCTTACCCCTCTCTCCCTTTCTCTTTCCCTTCCTCCCTTTCTCCCTCCCTACCTCTCCTTCCCTCTCTAACTCTCCCATCTCCCTCTCTCTCCCTATCTCCCTCCCTCCTTCTCTCACTCCTGTCCCCCGTCTCTCCCACCTTCCTCCCTTCCTCCTCCCCCCTCTCTCCCTCCCTGCCCCCCTCTCTCTCTTTATCTCTCACTCCCTCCCATTTCTCCCATCCTCTCCCTCCCTCCCCCCTCCCTCCCTCCCTCCTTTCTCCCTCCCTCTCTCTCCCATCTCTCTCCCCCTCTTCCTCTCTCCCTCCCTCCCTCCCCCCTCTCTCCATTTCCCTCCCTTTCTCCCTCCCTCCCTCCCTCCCTCTCTCCCATCTCTCTCTCCCCCCCATTCATCCCTCCCTCATTCTCTCTCCCTCCCTGCCCCCTCACTCTTTCTCTCTCTCCTCCCTCTCTCCCACCCTCTCTCCCCTCCCCTCCCTCCCCTCTATCTCCCTCCCTACTCCCTCCCTTCTTTCTCTCTCTCTCTCCCCCTGCCCCTCTCCCCCCTGCTCCCTCTCCCACTCTCCCCCTGTCCACCCCTCCCTCTCTCCCCTCCCTCCCTCCTACCCTCATTTCCTCTCTCTCCCCCCTGCCCCCTCTCTCTTTTTCTCTCTCTCCCTCTCTCTCCCCTATATCCCTCCCTCCCTTCTCTCACCCCCCCGTCCCCCCCTCTCTCTCTCTCTCCACCTTCCTCCCTCCCCCCCCTCTCTCCCTCTCTCCCCTCTCCCTCCCTCCTACCCTCCCCTTTTCCTCTCTTTCCCCCCCCTGCCCCCGCTCTCTCTCTCTATCTCTCACTCCCTCCCATCCTCTCTCTCTCCCTCTCTCTCCCTTCCCTCCCCCTTTCTCTCTCACCCCCCCTCCCTTATCTCCCTCCCTACTCCCTCCCTTCCTTTCTCTTTCTCTTCCCTCCCTTTCTCTCTCCCAACCCCTCCCTCTCCCCTCCCCATTAATCTCCCTCCCCTACCACCTCTCTCCCTCCCCTCCCTCCTTCTCTCCCCCTCTCTGCCCCTCCTCCCTTCCCTCTCCCTCCCTGCCCCCTCTCTCTTTATCTCTCCCCCTCCCTCTCTCTGTACAATTAAACGTCAAATTACGCTTCTTAAATAAACAGAAAACCTTATTTTAATCCCGGGCAAAGTCGGGTACTTGCAGCATGAAAAAAAAACAACAACAGTATTTTTTTTTCCCGTCCCTAGCCCTTTCTTCACCGTCCGTTCAATTACACATTCACTTGGTGTGCGATTTTTATTTATAGTGAAGGCGATCCCATACCGTGGATACTTTAATATAGTAAAATACTAAAATAATTAATTACAATTAAACTACGCATTGAGATTGTATTAATAATGTTAATAATGTCACAGAAACATTTTAATTAACGTATTTCGGTTTATTAAAGTGCACCTTTAATTTTAATCTTCCGAATACATAAAACGATAGGTAAATAGATATGACTATTGATTTCATCATGTTTACAATTGGAGTTTTGGGAGTTACCCCTCTTTTTTAAAAATGTGTCTAGGAAATGATGTCACAGAGGAATTTTATCTAGAGCGCCGTCGAGATTACTTTAATATAGTAAAATACTCAAAATAAAATAATTAATTACAATTAAACTACCCATCGAGATGAAACGAAACCCGTCATATAACCTTCCCATGTAATTATGTGTATGTGTAACAAATTTCACGTTTTTTGGTTTTCTGGATCTTGAGTTATAAGGGAACAGACAGACAGACAGACAGACAACAAATGCGTCTTATAAGTATAGAGATTTGTTGTCTGTCTGTCTGTTCCCTTATAACTCAAGATCCAGACAAACAAATAACGTGAAATTTGTTACACATACACATAATTACATGGGGAAGGTTATAGGACAGGTTTCGTTTCATATCGATGGGTAGTTTAATTGTAATTAATTTTTTTTATTTTAGTATTTTACTATATTAAAGTAATCTCGACTTGGCGCCATAAAAAAAATTCCTCTGTGACGTCATTTCCTATGATCGAATAGAACTTGCGCGCTGGTGCTGTATTGTGCCTTTGTGATGCAAAGAATTGTTGATGTTTTTTCATGCTCTCTGGATGTGTACAGTCGGAGGAAGGTAAAGCGAATGAAGAAGGATTTTAGGAGAAGTGTGAAACCATAATAATAAGTATATATATATAAAGATAAAGAGAGAGAGAGGGGGCAGGGGGGAGAGAGAGGAAAGGAGGGTAGGAGAGAGAGGAGGGAGGGGTGGACAGGGGGGAGAAAAGGAGGGAGGGCGGGAGGGAGATGGGAGAGGGAGCAGGGGAGAGGGAGCAGGGGGAGAGGGAGAGAGAAAGGAAGGGGGAGGGAGAGAGGGGGTAGGGAGGGGAGAGAGGGGGAGGGAGAGAGAGTGAGAGGGGAGAGATAAAAAAGCAAGGGGGGCAGGGAGGGAGAGAGAGAGGGAGGGAGGAAGGGGGAGAGAGGGGGAGGGAAGGAGCGAGGGAGAGGATGGGAGGAAGAGATAAAGAGAAAGAAGGGGCAGGGAGGGAGAGAGAGGGAAGGAGGAGGGAGGAGGATGGACGGGGGGAGAGAAGGAGGGAGGGAGAGGGGAGAGAGGGAGGGTGGGAGAGAGATTTGAGAGGGAGGGAGGGAGGGAGGGAGGGAGGGGAGAAAGGGAGAGAGGTGGTAGGTAGGGAGAAAACAGAAGGTAAACAGAAAACCTTATTTTAAGTGGAACTTCCGGCAAAGCCGGGTAATTGTAACCAGTATAAATTATAATGTAGATGGGCAAATTCTTTCTGAACTTATATAAAATGTGATTGGCAGTGGCGTCGAAATAGGGCCCATGAGACCGCTGGACACAAGGGGTCTCAAAAGGGGATAAAAGGTTAAACAATACTAGGCTCTTACTTGAACAATTGTACACTAGACTCTAGCAGTTTGTTTCAGAAATATATATAAAAAAACCTATAAAAAGTAAATAACAAAATAAGAAGAAACAACAACACTGTATTACGTCATGACCTCCTTTGATTGTCAGATGAAGTGTAGAATTCAACTGTTTCTAGAACCCCGGCATATGAAGGGATTGGGTGGTTAGCTGTTTTCTTTATTTCCCCAACTTAAAGTCAGGTAAATTCTTTTAAAGCTGGGGGGGTTTGTGGGACGACTTTGAAACGAATTTCACCTGGCAAAATTCCCATGGGTCTCACCGAGGATCGAACCCAGGACTCTCAGGTCAGCAGTCGAGTATCTATTGATGTCTCACATCAAAACAGTGCGTTCTCTCACAAACTGGCTTCAGCTATCGTATTTGCTGTAGTTCTCTTTGCCTTACACTTGCTCTGCTGCTCTCTGTAGCTCTGTCTCGCACTCTCTGATTTATCGTTAACTTCAATAAATGGTCCGATTTTGTTCCTGAAACATTAAAACAATTATGCTAACATACTGGTTTGAGAAAAGCCCTTTTTCCTTACTCAGAAGTTGGGAACACGAATATCAGCTGACATTCAATGACAAGACATTAAAACCGATGTCTGTCGTTTGACGCTGTTTTGTATTCCCCGAAGTGACAAAAGCTTGGCCCGGAATAGCCCGGAATTCCCCGAGCCAGCGTTCGTTCATCACATGTCTGGCCTTGACAGCGATTTAATAGATGTACCGTCCTTCCCATCCGTGAGCCAAGCCCCCGAGTTCACCGGTGCACGTTAATAGACGGACTATCGCGAGAACTGTGAGATGAGCCGTGTGTGTTCGGTGCACGGATGTCCATAAAATGTCGAGTTTGATGGACAAGTGTTAAAAGAGTATCAGTAGGTTTCTATCTCCTCCCGCCCGTCTCCCCCCCCACCACCCCAACTCTCTAGACACCCAATTCTTCATGATATAAAAATAGAACAGGGGACAGGGGAGGTCAATATGGAGAAATATTTAAGAGTTAAAAACAAACAAAAAATAAACAAAACAAACAAAACAAAGTTAGCTGAGAATAAGTTTTAATGATGAAATAATAAAAATGTGTAACTTTTAACACCCTTCAACCTAATTATAACTTCAGTCTATCGCCCCCACCCCCTTCTCGGGTTTCTGGCTGTGACCCTGAAAGGTGCTTCAGAAATACTCCTCAAGAAAAACAACGTCTTGTCTAATACCGTCAACAACAACAAAAAAAGTAAATGAGATTAATTACGTTTAATAAAAAAAAAGGCTTTAATTCCATCTGAATTAAAACAACACACGCCATCTACACGCCATCATGCAATGTTGCAAAACGTGTCATCCAACACGCTGTCATGCATGTTACAATACATGCCATCATCATACACAAATATCTGCAGCTTTCAAGCAAGAATCAGACAAATCTTATGTTTCTATTTGCTTTTAACGCTTGCACGTATTTGTATTGTTTCCGAAAGTTCCTTGCGTCACATCAATCTTATAGAATGGGCTCACACGGGCACACGCCTTGTGGCCTCACATCCATAATGTGCCCGTTGCTAACTGAACAATTATATTTCATTCCTTCAGTGGTTGTCTGGGAAGGGGGGGGGTATTACGCTGTTTTTCCTGAAGGGCTTATAATGGTGTTAAGGGGCCCTGTATTCATCCACCAAAAAATTCTGATCCACATTTTACCACGTCATTTCCTCCTCCTCCTCCCCCCCCCCCCCCCCCCCCCCCCCACAATTTAAGTATTTTTCAAATTATTTCTTAGCTTCACGTCTAATGAATTTACAACAAAGGAAGTCCACAACAGCCGAAGGAACAATTCTCCAACCTCAAGCCGCTGCTAAACTTTACAAAAATGTCTCGATGGTTGAGCAAAGGGATATAACTCCTTTTTTTTTAGTTCACTCTATTAGATATTTTATATTTAACCCAGACCGCTTCTTAGTGAAGGGGGGTAGAGTGAACGCGTTCATGTCTGAATAGTAATGGGTATTTTTTGAAATTTAATAGAAATATATATGTATACAAAATGTTAAGACAGGTAACAATTGACAGGTCTCGCGGCCAAATTGAAATATCGCCCTGGTGGGTGGAGTTGAGGGGTGGGAGTGGGTATACGAGGCTTCTGTTTTTCTGCCCGGCCCACAACCCACCAATATGAACGATCGTAGATAAAACTGGAAGCGGAGAATCGGTACCTTCATTATCTGGTTTATCTGGCCACCAAGTCTGTCAGCGCATGCGTGATATCCGATAAATCTTGACATGCTATACCCTCATCTCTCTCCCCATCTTTCTGTCTCTCTCTCTCTGTCTCTCTCTCTCTCTCTCTAACTCTCAGTTCTCTCCATCTCCCTATCCAACCACCTCCTTCCCGTCCTTTCTAAATCCACCACCACCTCCACCTACCCACCCTTTACCCAACTATTTCAACGTTCCACAGGCCATAGTATCGGAGGTAGTGGAAAGAGAGGGGGGGGTGAAGGTTTAAATATGTTAGATCTGGATCTGGCACCAGGTCTCTGATGTAATGATTCATTGTGTCATTAGTCTGTATGCTCGCTGTATCCGAATATCAAACAACAAACTTCTCTATACCTGTCTCAGTCCTAATCCCTGAGTCAGCTGTTGAATCTACAAAACAGTTGCGTGAAGTGGGACCACGGTAGTCCAGTGATTCTCAGTATATTTCCCTGTAAAGCATGCAGAGGCATACCTAGGGGGGAAGGGGGGGTCCAAAATCGAAAGTACCCCCGGGCCCCAGCTTGAGGGGGGCCCCAACAATTTTTTTACATTAAATATGAAGTACATTA
Source organism: Bulinus truncatus (assembly GCA_021962125.1). Lineage (NCBI taxonomy): Eukaryota > Metazoa > Mollusca > Gastropoda > Planorbidae > Bulinus > Bulinus truncatus. The sequence goes on along the minus strand of JAGDYQ010000259.1, from coordinate 930,599 downwards.
TTTCATGTCATGGTGTCGAATTTCAAAAATGCAGGGGCCAACCAGAGTAGCCAAGCCCCTCGAGCCCCCAAATCCCTAGGTTCGGCACTGATAGCATGACTTATTTCCCCGTGCACTTTATAGAAGCTGGTGGACTAATAAAGAAAATCGTCCTAAACTCTTGAAACTATCATTTGACCCAGAGCAGGTTGTAGGTTTAAGAGGTCCAGCTGGGCAGTAAATTAGAGGTAATTGGGAGCTCTGGGCTAAAATATACATGTTGGGGGCCCTATAGCTTCATTTTTATTGAAAGTTTAACTGGAATGGGGGCCCCTGACAGTTTGGTGGTGGGCAGTGGCCTAGTTTGTCTATCCTTAAGAACAGGTTTGCCTGAAATTACAAACTTTAAATTATAGGTTTGAGCGAAGGGGCTTCGTAGTAGAGGAATAGGGGTTCGTCCAGTTTGAAAGGCCGGGAACCTTTGGTCTAGGTGGATCTACATATATGTGTGTGTGTGTGAGTGAGTAAGTTAGTGAGGGCTAGTTTAGTTTAAAAGGCCGGGAACCGTTGGGTTAGTTGGATCTTTATCTCTGTGTGTGAGTGAGTGAGGGCTAGTTTAGTTTAAAAGGCCGGGAACCGTTGGGCTAGTTGGATCTTTATCTGTGTGTGTGTGTGTGTGTGTATGTGTGTGTGAGGGTGTTACATAAATCTCTAGAAGAATAAAACAGCCAATATGATTTACACCTTCCACATACTTTTTTCCCCAAGCCTTTGCAAAGGTAATACAACCCAATAAAAAGTTCCTCACTTTGTTACGTGGCTGATGATTTACAACCAGGTGGCTGATGATTTACAACCAGGTGGATGATGATTTGATGGTTACGCGAATGATTGAAGCTATTTGTTTGTTTCTGAGGTGTTTTTTTTTTTCAAAGCTTTTTCTTCCTTTTCTTCTGTTTTTGTTTTTTGTTTTGCTGTTGTTCTGACGCTTCAGTCTGACAGAAGCAGGAAATAAAATGGCAGTGTTTGATTTAATGTTCCCTCCGCAGCCTGCACAAAGAGTTGAGTTACAAAATAACACATTTTATTTATTTTTTTGGTTCTGATTTAGTATGATTTCAGAAGTTTTTTTTTTTTTTTTGCTTTTTTTTTAATTGCGTGAGTGATTTATGTATATATTTATATTGTTTCTGCCTGTCAGAGATAAGAAGCTAGAAGTCACCTTTTGATGTTTGTTTATTATGTTGGATGAGACATCACATGACTGCGATGGCATACACAAATTTAAGGAGCGCGGTTCTCATGTATTTACGTAGGGGGTGGAGGGGGGCTGAGAGACAGCCGTGCGCCAATTCCTTTCTATTCTAACAAATGCGTCAATTACCTAGAGAAGGTGGAGGGATGCTGAACCGACTCTTAGGTATTAGAGTGCCCATGGGGATGGGGGGTGGGGAGGTGGCCATCCAGTCAATACAATCTGTCCTGGGAGTGTTAGCATTATATATATATATATACGCGATTTGGGCTCTGCGTTAAATCGAAAGTAAAGAATTAATACACCAATATTCCAGTTTAAAATACAAACATAAAAAAAACGGATCTGCCCGAAACCAAAAATAACCTAGCCTACCGATCAAGCCTAAGGGGATATAACTCTATGCAAAGGTTTTGCAGGGTACAGCAAGTCAGACATAAAAGGGATTAATACTTGAAGTAAGTTGGGTAAGTGAGGGCTGAGGGGGGTATCCAAATATATATATATATATATATATATATATATATATATATATATATATATATATATATATATATATATATATATATATGTATGTATGTATGTCATAAAGGAAGGCTCGGATAGTTTACTCGGTGAGATTATTAATTTTGAGTCCTATCGGATGGATGTAGTATGCGGGTTCAAATCCAGTAACCTATCTACACAGTGGTGACTCTATGGCCTCTGCACCAATATTTGCCCCAAAATGTAGGCAGACTTAGAGATAAACGTATCTTGGTCATAAGGGGGGCCCAGATTGGTCGGTTGGAAACAAATGACCTATCATGGACATCTTGAAATACCGCACTTAAACAAAGTTCACACAGATTATACAGACACCTTGAGTTGACTGCTGACGTAATTATTGATCCAGGAGCTGTATCCCACAGTTTGAACAGTTGAGTGAGTGACCAACTGAATGGACTGATGGTTGTAATAACGATGTTTCGTTTGGATGATGTAAACAATGTTTTCGTTTTTTTTTGTTCAAACTGTTAATATTCGGCCTAATTTTCAAGGTACTTTCTAAATGTCAAGGTACTTTCTAAATGTCAATGTCAACCTGAATGTCAATATTTTGATTTACCGTCATATAATTATTACTTCATCAGTCTACACAGTATCACACACACAGTATCACACATCCAGTATCACACACACAGTATCACACACACACAGTATCACACACACACAGTATCACACACTTAGTATCACACACACAGTATCATACACACTTAGTATCACACACACAGTATCACACACACACAGTATCACACACACAGTATCACACACACAGTATCACACACACAGTATCACACACACTTATTATCACACACACAGTATCATACACACTTAGTATCACACACACAGAGTATCACACACACAGTATCACACACACTTAGTATCACACACACACAGTATCACACACACAGTATCACACACACAGTATCACACACACAGTATCACACACACACACAGTATCACACACACAGTATCACACACACAGTATCACACACTTAGTATCACACACACTTAATATCACACACACACACAGTATCACACACCCAGTAATCACACAGCCTGTATCAGCTTGTATTAATCTCTTATTTATCAGCTCCTCCCACATATCCTCAACCTCCCCCCCCCCCACCCTTTTCACCCTCCCCCTCGCCACCTACCCCCCCCCAAAACCGTTCACAAAGTAAAGAGGCTGTCAACATCAAAGCAAAGAGTTTTTACAGGTATCAAAACTTAAAAGGGAAAATATTTCTAGACGGGATTAGCAGCTTTGATTGAGGCTAGCAAAAGCTGCACCGGAGTCGCAAACATATACACACATACGTACACACACACACACACCACACACACACACCCACACTGCCACAGAGTGTACCCACAGCCGGGGTTGTTTGGCCCGGGAGTAGGGGGTCAACATCAATTAGTGAGAATTGAACGAGAGAGAGAGAAAGAGTGAGAGAGAGAGAGACTGGGGGTCAAGTGGTTGACAGGAAGGAGACTGATGAATTTACCGGAGCTAATCCGTTTGTCTTAATTGTATCTTCTGTTTGATAGATACTCGGCAATATGAACTTTAGTTGTGAATATCAATCTATGTAATAAAGTATCTATGTATCTATCTATGTACTCATCTATCTAGATGCATCATATCTATGCATCTATCTGTGTATCATCTATCTATGCATCTATCTATGTATCATCTATCTATGCATCTATCTATGTATATATATACGTACAATCGTCCCAATTATTTCATGTCACCCTCTTTGAATATTTATATACATGTATATTAAAATTTTAATGTGCACATTTCTTATCTGTTGATTTATACTCGGCAATATGAACTTCAGTTGTGAATATCTATCTATGTAATAATGTATCTATGTATCTATCTATGCATCTATCTATGTATCTATGTAATAATGTATCTATCTATGTATCTATCTATGTATATTTATCTATGTACATATCTTATCTATTCATCTGTCTGTCTGTCTGTCTGTCTGTCGATCGATTCAAATAATCTATACATCAATATTGTTATCGGTACATCAATATTTCATGTATATAGTTTACGTAAAATCGTCCTAATTATTTCATGTCACCCTCTTTGAATATTTATATACATGTACATTAAATTTTAATGTGCACATTTCAGTTAAAACAAATAAAGGGAAGCTATTTGGAAAAAATGACACATTTGATCAGGGTTAAACGCTTAAATGAAAATTAATTAGAGTAAGTGTATGTATGTCAGTGACATTTGTTTATATATATATATACTCTTTCGTGGTGTGCATTATATCGTATAAACTGTTATGTTTCTGATGGTAATGTATCAATATGGATATTTAGTATGCAATTTGTGAACATTTATTGAACACTGTGACAACTGGATGAATTGTTGACATGATGAGGTGAGTGTGGATCACTGCGGTGCTTGTATGGACGTGAGTATAAATATATGTTTGTGTGTGTGTATGTGAGCGTTTCACATGTATGTGACTGTAATTTTGTTTATGTTGGTATGTGTTTATGTGTGTATCTATGTGTGTCCGTGGTCTGTATCATTCAGACGGAGGACTAATTTAAAATGTCATAATAAATATTTTTACGCTCTGTGTTAGAGCCGATGACATAATTTTTTTGTGTGTTTCAAACAGTCACTCGTGACAGTACCAGGCATTACGCAATGACGGAAGTGACCTGACCCACACTGGTACCCTCCTGGTAACGTGGGATGGACTATTTTTGTTCCTTTTTTTTTTTGTTGATCCTGTCTGTCTACCCCCCTCCCCCTCCCCAAATACTCTCTTACCCCAACCCTTCACCCTCCCATCCCCCGTCCTTTTCCTCCGCGGGGGGGGGGGGGGGAGTTGATGTCAATCTGCAACTATGAGGAAACTGATAAAAATGACTGAGAAGAGTATATCAGAGAAGTGTATATGAGTTCATACAGTGTCAGAGGTTTATGAACAAATGAGACGCTCCTCCCCTGTCAGGGGCATCTGACTCTTGGGGGACTCTTCACATACATAAAAAAAACAAAACGCTTTTTGTGTACAAATCCCTAACACCCGACCCCCCCACCCCCTAATCCTCCCGCCGGCTCATATATCGACACAAATTAGGCCCTGTCTTTTTTGTAGAAGCTCTCTTTCTACCATCCCAATCATCAATTAGCCGAGGTTGCAAGTTTACCATCGAGGCCTCATGGTGGTCATAGACCATCTGGCCGCATCGGGATTAGTGGACTTAGGGCCCATTAGTGGCCTTAGGCCCTATTAGTGGCTTGAGGGCCTATTAGTGGACTATGGGCCTATTAGTGGCTTGAGGGCCTATTAGTGGCTTGAGGCCCTATTAGTGGCTTGAGGGCCTATTTGTGGACTAAGGGCCTATTAGTGGCTTGAGGGCCGATTAGTGGACTTAGGGCCTATTAGTGGCTTGAGAGCCTATTAGGGACTAAGGGTCTATTAGTGGCTTGAGGGCCTATTAGTGGCTTGAGGGCCTATTAGTGGCTTGAGGGCCTATTAGTGACTTGAGGGCCTATTTGTGGACTAAGGGTCTATTAGTGGCTTGAGGGCTAGACCAACCTTACCAGAATGCAAGGCTAAATATAGGTTAATATGGTCACAGGAGACGGGTTGTCGTGCGATATAGAAGCTCAACTATCCAGGGGCCCTGTAAGTTCGATCTCCGGTAAGAACCGTGTGAAAGTTTTTGTGGTCATGGTGGGAAGTTTCCTGTGGTGGCTACATGGCCATTGCAATATCGGCCATGGGGGTTGGGGATGAAAGACGAGCAATGGCCATTGCAATATCGGCTATGGGGGGTGGGGATGAATGACGGGCCCTGCAAGTGACTTCACAGAGTCTAGTCACTAAGGCAAGACCTACCATACCACGATACCTATCTAGCCAGAAAGTTATTACGAAGCTTTCACGACATCCTCAAACTACATAGACTAATTCAGTAGTAGGCTCGCGTTGACTTCAATTTTTGCAGCGAATAGTGCGGACGGCTGTCATGTGAAGTGTTGACTCCTTTGCTCCGGTCTTTGTTTCACGTTCAAACTTAAGCCGGGAAATAAAGAAATCAACCGGCAGCTAAAGTCATAAAGTGCTGGATGGGACCAGACTTGTCAGTGACCTGTCACTCTCAGACAGCCACTGGAGTGAGTCTCTCGGCACTCCGAGATAGAGGGAGCAGAAACTTGAGTAGTGGGCCAAAACGAGGGGGGAGAGAGAGAGAAGGTTGGGTGCGGGGGGTGGGGGTTGTCCCAGTGGAACGTCAAATAGGTTCAGACCGGTCAGTCAGAAGGGGGGAGGGTGCAAAGACGTTGAAAGGGTCAAAATATGAAACCACTGGTGTAAACCCTCTAGTGAACTAGCTTGAGTCTAATATAATCTATCTATCTATCTATCTATCTATCTATCTATCTATATATCTATCTATCGAAATGTATAGAATTTTCTTGTGGTTTTAGGCAAAGTATAAAATTTTACCACACTGAAATTGTAGACATACTTTTTCCTAGGCATTCTATACAATGCCTAGGCATTGTATAGAATGACTAGTGTCGTTCTAGAAAAGTATCAGAAAAGAACAACAAAAGCGTTTATTGATAAAAAACGATATTTAAGTATTGAATGAATGCAAAATAAAGCATTTGATGTTCATACCGGAAAAAAACAACGATAGCAGAGCTGAAATTGAAGTATTTGCTTCAGCAGATAAGACTGGATTCACACTTAGAAATTGTACTTGTACTTAATTTTCTTTGCTTTCACACAACACTTCGTATTTTGGTATTTTGATCTGTCATGTTCATATTTCAATGAATTAGTGAAGAATTGATAAATAATAAAAAGATGTTGTTTCTGGTGAGAACAAGCAGAACACAAATGGAATGAGCTACTTGTTGCAGAATGGGAAGATTAGAATGGCATTTTGAATTGCATTTAATTATTTTTCTTTTTCGCCACACAAAGACACCTCATAATTTAGCTTTTTCGTCTTGCATAATATACATCTGACGAAACCTTGGCCGCTTCCTGTAGACTGAGAAGTAGAAGCAGATCGGAGAGCTATATCAAGGTCAGGAACGTCTTCCGCTTTTATGAAATCTTTTGGACATACGGTAGCTTCGAGATTCCATGTGCAGTTCCAAGGCGGTAAAAGCCATCTTCTGTCATGTTCATAACAATTGCCAACAGATTTCCAACATGGTTACACAGTAATCGGCACTAGAACTATTCTCGTAACTCCCGTCGCTAACTAATGTCCGAATCCGTCCCCACATTAATTTCCTTAATTACGTCACAGTATCTTTCAGAAATAGTTCTCACCTAAGGAGCGCCCCTTGTCGTCATTGTTGTCTCTCCTAAACTGTCCGTCGTTGCCTCCCGGTCTACTTCTAGATTCGTCACACATTTGCTGTTTACTACTCTATTGTTTTCTGACCACCTTGTTCTAAATCGTCTGTCGCCTTGTCAACCATTTTTTGCATTACTCCTACTTCTGATATATCTTCTTATCTTTCAACGTTGAAGGGGATTGTCTGTCTCTAAATCTACTCTAGTTCCTAACAAGGCCAGTTACATACATTGCCAAACGGGAACTCGGCATTCTATAGAATGCCTAGGCAATGTATGAAATAGAAATGTATTTCATACTTTGCCTGAAAAATTTAGGCATTCTATACAATGCCTAGGCATTCTATAGAATGCCGGATTTCACACTTTGCCGGTATCACATATATATATATATATATTCTATATAATTATCTATCTCAAATAACGTCCTCCTTACACACCCACATTATTACCTACGCCATTTTCACCCCCACCCCCATATCTACCGTTTTTCAAGCTTTATCTCGTGGCGCCATCACCCCCACCCGCTTTATCCTTAATGAAACCCACCTCCTCCAACACCTCGACCACCCCCTGATGCAATTCGTCCAGTTGATCAAGATTTGGAGGGATGGGAGTGTGAACCAACCTGCTGGTAATTATTCCCCCCCCCCCAAATAACCCCACCCAACCTGGCATTGCACTCACCATCCCAGGCCATGGGGGTGGTGGGGGGGGGAGGGGAGGAAACAATGAGCAGCCTCGTGTTAAAGGTGGGGAAGGGGTGGGTGGGTGGGGTGGTCGGTCGTGAGGGCGGGCGGGGAATCAACCCCTGGATGTGTGGCATATCACGAGCCTAACAGGAAACAGATGATGGAAACTAGATTGACGTTGGGTCGCCCTGGATGGCAAGTGGCCAAAGGCAAAACAACAACAACAACAGCAACAACGATATCTCCGCGCCTGCTGATGGTGTGGGTAGATTGCCTCCGCCACCCTGCAGTCAAGTGATGTGGCTCCGACTCCACATGGAGCCCCCCCCCCCCCCCCGCGACGCCTTCACCCTCGCCTGCGAGCTAAATTAGCTCCAGGGAGGAGGGGGTTGTTTGTTGAACTTATACACACACATTGTACGCTGGTAGTTGATTTGTTAACGGGACTTGATGAGTTTTCATGTGTGTCAAACATCTGTACAACATGTCAACATCTGTACAACATGTCAACGTCTGTACAACATGTCAATATCTGTACAACATGTCGACATCTGTACAACATGTCAACATCTGTACATGTCAACATCTGTACAACATATCAACATCTGTACAACATGTCAACATCTGTACATGTCAACATCTGTACAATATATCAACATCTGTACAACATGTCAAAATCTGTACATGTAAACATCTGTACAACATGTCATCATCTGTACAACATGTCAATATCTGTACAACATGTCAATATCTGTACAACATGTCAACATTTGTACAACATGTCAATATCTGGACAACATATCAACATTTGTACAACATGTCAACATCTGTACAACATGTCATCATCTGTACAAAATGTCAACATCTGTACAACATGTCATCATCTGTACACAATGTCAACATCTGTACAACATGTCAAACATTTGTACAACATGTCAACATTTGTATCTGTAAAAAAGATGTCAGTTTCTATGTATCTTTATCTTTCTGTATCTTTATAATATATTATTATCTGATAAGCCATTACCTGTGTAATGTCGGCATTTTTTAATTTCACTATCTATCTATCTATCTATCTATCTATCTATCTATCTATCTATCTATCTATCTATCTATCTATCTATCTATCTATCTATCTATCTATCTATCTATCTATCTATCTATCTATCTATCTATCTATCTATCTATCTATCTATCTATCTATCTGTCTGTCTGTCTGTCTGTCTGTCTGTCTTTCTGTCTGTCTATTGGTCTGTCTTTCTGCCTGCCTGCATGTCTGTCTGTCCATCCATATAAATCTAAATGAGACATACCTAGTCTGTATCAAAGTATATAGTATCCTCAAGTTAACCTACTTATTGTTTTCCAATAAAAAAAAACCCAAAATCAAATGAAACTTTTCAACCGATCGGCCAAGACAAACCAGTAGCTTTTTTTTTTTGCTTTTTTGTTGTATTTTTTATAACCCTCTATAAACTAAGATGGAGGCCTGTACTTCAATGGGATGGCCACATTTCATGTTGCAAGTGACGTCCGCCTGTTCTGAAATTTACTTGTAAATCAACACAAAAAAAGAAAGTATCGATTTTACGCCATAAAACCTTGGCGCACCTGCCATTCTATACATTAAACACAATCTCTGATTATTTCGAGAAGGGATTCCCCCCCCTCCAACCCCCGCCCCTAGCCTTTTTTCGCCTCCCCCCCCCTTCCCATTTTCATCGTGGATTTTATTCAACTCATCTGCAAGCGAACGTCATAACAAGAACAGAAAGCGAGATAACTATGTCCTTTGAGTTTTTCTTACTTTGAGGCTAAAGTTAAGTCCCCTTGTTGTGGCCATATTTAGAACCATGGTTAGAAGAACTGTATCGTTGTTATGTAGAGAGGAGAGGGAGGGAGAGAGAGAGAGAGAGAGAGAGAGAGAGAGAGAGAGAGAGAGGGACGTAAATCATGGAGATTGGTTTTCGAGAGTGGGGGGTACAGGGGGGAAAGGGACCCGGGGAGGGGGGAGCTGCGCAGTAGTGGTGGTGGTGGTGGCGACGGCGGTGTGGAGTGGAGACGGTTGAGTCAGAGTCACATGACGTTTACAACGACGACGCCTGGCCGATGTGTCAATCATGGTCGTAAAACGTCAAGTGCGGGCTTTGTTTCACCCGGCGTGACTAGCCCCGGATGGTTTGTACGACCAGTGACAGGTTGATAGGTACCTGGTGGACTTGAAGGGGGAGTACCTCGAAATTTTATGATTTTTTTTTGTTATGGGTTGAAGAGTTTTATAACTGACTTTGATTAGAATAACGTATTGAACGATCCACGGGGAGGGGGAGGGGTTTTGAGGGTGGGGGGGGGGATGGGAAGGGTTTGATTCTGTGTAGCGTTCTTTGCTTACATGTCTTTTCTTATCTTATCGCCATTGATTTCTACAACAGTTTTACATCTCATTCTTTCTATGTGTCTCCTCTCTCTCTCACTTCTTCAAAACCAGCTTTTTGTCTTGTACATGATATGTGTCCATACAAAGTATTTCTCAGTTTCAACAAATTGTTTGATCAACGCAAATTTTCTTCTATCAAAATAAATATAAAAACTTTCAAGTTCCCCCATATCTAAATCTGGAGAAGTTTCCTTGGTGACTTTCGAACGTCGCACGGGGATAAAATGTAAAGTGAGGCGCCACTGAGGGAAGCAGTGGTCATGGAATTGCTAATGAAACCTCCCCCCCCCCTGGTTTGTTTTAAAGCCAACTTAAAGGCGAGAGAGAGAGAGAGAGATGGATAAAAATAAAGAAATCATTCTGTAATTTAATAACTGCTTATATGTTACACAAATCTGAGAAACGATATTTTCAAATAATTTATTTATAGATCTCCCCCTCTCCCCTTACTCCACACACCTGTTACCTCATTGTATCGACCGACGGAGACTTCAATGGACCGGATGAAATCAATGCCACGCCCCCACCCCCACCCCTGTTAACATTGAACAAATATAATATCTAGTAGATCACTAGATAAATATAAAATCAGCTCCGTTCTAGTGTATAGTTGAACTGGACAGTTACTTTAATCCACTATTGGTTGGCCAGGGGGGGGGAGAGGGAGGGCGAACTGTTTGTGACTTTATCAAGGGCCATATATTCGCAGGCGGCGGCCTAGAAAGTATTTTGTGCCTAACGCACCCTAATGTACCTTAGGTTAAGGCCCTGCAATGTAGTTTGCTTGGGGGGGGGGCATACAAATGTACCTTTTGCATAGCCTCCACCCAGACAAATATCTTTGCTCTTGGGGCCTCCCACCTACGTAAGACCGGCTTTTTTTTTTAACTCCGTTGCCAAAAGAGCCTATTCCTGTACTGATGCGTGTCAAACATGCTATTATACGGGCCCCCGACTTATACTTTTCCCGAGGGTCCCAAACCCCCCCCCCAGTAAGAACTGCATTCAATATTATAATAACGTTCCTCTTTTAGTTTTAAGACTCATACTTTATTTTTTTCACCACACCGTCATCTCATCAAATCATCGGGTTTGATCTCGTGAACTCATCATTTAGAAATAAAAAAAAACAACTTTTAACTGTCTTCCTGTTGGATTCGGTCGTGTTATTTTATTATGATCTTCTGCATCATCAAACTGCTCTGTGGTCCGGCCAAACTTAAGAACCCATTGGGGGGCCGCAGTTTGTGTCTAACTATAAAAAACAAATACGAAATGAATATAAAATGATAATAAAAAAAAAGCTAATTTGATGATTCAATAAAAATTTTTTTATAGGTCAGTGCCCTGGTGCAAATAGACAATCTGTTTTTTATAGGTCAGTGCTCTGGTTCAAATAGACAATCTGTTTTTTTATAGGTCAGTGCTATGGTGCAAATAGACAATCTGTATTTTTAAAGGTCAGTGCTCTGGTGCAAATAGACAATCTGTTTTTTTTATAGGCCAGTGCCCTGGTGCAGTGTAGACAATCTGTTTTTTTTAATCAGGTCAGTGCTCTGGTGTGCAAATAGAGAATCTGTTTTTTAGCATTGCCATTTTCTACAACATGATTTGTGAGTTCAATGCCGATGTATGTCTTTCTTCCAGAGGGAGACACCAACAAATATGAGGACACTGAGAATAAAGTCCTCGCGATGGCCTCTATTTAAGGAAATGGGTGCCGGACTCTCAACCTGTAGGTCCCTGGTTCGATATCCGATGAGGACCAATTGATATTTCAAGTCATCGGTTTTAAAGTCCCCGCTGGATGTCCCCGTGGTCCCTCTCCGGGTCCTTTGCACTATCGGCTACAGTGGGGATGAAAGAAGGGCGATGCGAAACAGCTCCATTAGCGGTTTATAGGATCTAATAGATTTTTACCTCATCCTTACAGGGACTTCACACACACACACACACACACATACACACATATACAAACACACCCAATTTAACAGCGCTGTATTTGCTTATGTCTTTAGTCCTTATGGGAAGACGGTTAGTCCAGAAAGGTAGGTGAGATTCGAAGGTTTACTGAGTAAATTTCACCCCGCATTAGTATTTAGTGATCTCATGCAACATGCCCCCCCCCCACCCACTCCCCACTCCCTCATGCCTAACAAGAGATGTAGGCCAACAATTTCGGGGAAATTGTCAAACAATTTGTTTTAAAAAATTACATAAAACTGATTATCTGATCAAAACAAGAGATAGAAATTTTGTTTCAGACTTTGATTACAAAAACAAACCCTGGCTGGAAGGAGAAGAGGGGGGGAGGGGGAGAGAAAGTGGGAGTTATGACGTGATTGATGATGGTGTGAATGATGGGGGGAATGGGGGAAGGGAGGAAATGCTGCACAGGGTTGGAAGAAAGGGGGCGTCACTCAAATGGAAATTAAAATCAGCAGGAAATTATATTTCTTTTCTTATCATTTTTTTTGTTTTCATTTTAATCTTTTAAAAAACAAAACAATGAAATTCACATGTCCAGTTGACATGTCGGAATAGCCTTCGGATTAACGGGCCTCAATTTGAGCGAGCTGTTGGTGAGGCTAACAGAATGTATAACACATGAAGATCCGGTTAAGGCCGGTTAAATCCAGTTATCCTTCAATACACACAGGCACTTCAAAACGCCCTTGCCCTTTCCCCCTTTCCGAACTATTCATACATGATCTCAATGTTTACATCACATGCGCATTAACTCAAACTTAAAAACCAAAAAATAAATAAACTCTGCGTGCAGGACTTCCGGTCACGTCGGCTTAATTGATTAGGTTAATGAAAGGAATGTGTTTGGATCCTGGGTAATTATATTGATGACACATCTCAATATTTATTTTTTTTTAATCGAGAGAAGCGCTTTTGATTTTGTGTCGGCTTATACATCTCGGGTATATTATACCAGCTAGAGATATTATACCAGCTGGAGATATTTTTATACCAGCTGGAGATGTTAGTGTTGTGGAGATATTATACCGGCTGCATATATTAGTATTGTGGAGATATTATACCGGCTGGAGATATTAGTATTGTGGATATATGATACCAGCTGGAGATATTAGTATTGTGGATATATTATACCGGCTGGAGATATTAGTATTCTGGAGATATTATACCGGCTGGAGATATTAGTATTGTGGATATATGATACCGGCTGGAGATATTAGTATTGTGGAGATATTATACCGGCTGGAGATATTAGTATTGTGGATATATGATACCGGCTGGAAATGTTAGTATTGTGGATATATTATACCAGCTGGAGATATTAGTATTGTGGAGATATTATACCAGCTGGAGATATTAGTATTGTGGATATATTATACCAGCTGGAGATGTTAGTATTTCATTAAATAATTTTCAGCCCTAATCGTATTAATACAAATCTGTAGAAAACATTTTTTTTCATGGAAATAATTTATTTGTTTATTGACATCGAACTCTAAGTGGGGTGTGTGGTGGGGGGTGAATCCGAATGAGTTATTGAGATATTTTCTGATGAAATTACATTAAAAATCAACAACATAACTCACAAATATATGTGTATAGCAGTGTATGACATAGTATGAAAATATAGAGCAGTGAATAGCACATTATATATATATATAATTAATGTATATTTTTTAAAGTGTGTCTGTAATGTATATTTATGGTGAAAGTGTTTTGCCATATCATTTTTATTGGCGACACTGATGCGTGTTTGCTATGCATACCGAGCGGCCAGGTGAGTGTGCCACCTCATCAGCCGATTTGGCAGAAAGACGGGTTAAAGCACTTGCCTAGACTGGCCAGACCAGCAGTGTGTGTGTGTGTGTGTGTGTGTGTACTAATGATCGGCTTAAATAGCTATGGAATAGTTTTACCTGCCATCGTGGAACAGAAAAGTGCGGGGGGGAGGTGATGGTGTAGGGTGGCAAGCCTTCCCCATCCTGCCAAAAATTGCAGGCTGCGGCAGTGTGTTTGAGTGGGTCAGAATGGAAAGGTGTTGTGTGTCGACCACATCCGTCAGCACCGTCAGCTGTGATTACCAGGGTCTCGGGTTATACTTACTCATTGACCACGCTACTTACCACTGTCGCAAATAAGGATTTTTTTTAACTTTGCTAGCCAACAGCTCCCCCCCCCCCCACCGAAATGAAACCCCCCTCCCCCCCCCGATCATCGTAAGTTCATGAAAAGACAAGGTGTTGCATTCCCAACTATTTATTTATATAATTATTCCAACAAACAAACAAAGGAAAACAAATTACATGGTAATACAGGATTATTTCTCAATTCGCTACTCCAGTTTCTATATTAGACTAAATATGGTGATAAGTATACAGGCTGTACAATATACACAAAAAAAAACAACAACAACAACAACGTAATAACATGCATATAAATAGATATATTGTTAATTGTATATCATATATAAATATATCTACATATGTTCACTTGTGTCATATATTATACACTTATCAAGTCTATTTATTGAAGGTGTTTAACTTGTTATCAACATAAAACAAGATACTTGTACCCTATTCACATTTACCCTGATATACCCGGGCAAAACAAAATTTATTGCTCAACTAAGTCACTGAATCACACATACGCACACTTATATACACATACATAGGCAATATGTATTTGTGACGTCAAATGAGTTCATAAAATATGGCTTCCCCCAAGTCTCGTAAACGTCATTCATTTCGCATCGCTTCATCCGCCCACTTGCGTAACGCATGTAAACACTTTGCGAGCACACACACAGAAAAACACTCAAAACTAGCGACAGAGGGCGTCATATATCTGGCTTCAAGGGGACATAACCCGAAGCACTCGACATTACAACAGGCAATTCCATGACATGATTGTCGAACCTCGTGAGGGCAGTAAATCTTGTCACCGGGACAGCTTTACAGCGGGCAGTGTGTGATAAATACCCAGCTTTACAGCAGTTTATTCACGTGTGTTAATTACATTCTCTCTCTCTATATATATATCTTTCTTTTTATAACTCTTACAGTCGTGAGTGTTGAAATATATCAGTGCATGATTTTAGTTTTTTTTTTTTTAATTTTTCATTGCGTTCGATTTCCGTAATGCCGAATCAAAGATAAATTAGCATCAATAATCGATCGCACATGAGCTCGATTCCCCTTTCCTTTCTCAAACAAACTTGTGCTATCGATGCAATAATGAAATAAAGATTCCGTTGACGGCTGGATAGTGAATTCGACCCGCGTGCAAAGAGTACAGGGCTCTTATCCCTGGTAAAGCCAAAAAAAAAAATATTCATCGCTGAGATGGACAAGAGATGGGTGCCAGCAAGTATTCAAAGTCCACAGGTAGCACAACATATTAATGTTTTGTTGATACGTTTATCCGTTTCCCCCAAACGACCACATCGGTTAATGGTAAAGATTCCATTTATAAATCATACACGTACCATCGGGAACATGTTCCTGTAGCCTCGTATATTCTATGGGATTGTGCGGCTAGTACAACGCCCGTTTCGTCGTTACTTCCCCCCCCCCGAGCTAATCTCAGACATCTATTTTTTAAGCTGGGTGGACCGTGTGTAGAACTCATGAACTTAATGTTGGCAGTCGAACGCTCCACCACACTGCCACATCGTCCATCAATGATGGAACTTGTGGCCACTACTTGTGGGTCGCTTGGTCTTGTCAGTAAACTTGAGTCGAGATTTAAGTCTCTCCGGGCCAACCAATGAACGCAATGTTCACATTTAATTTCAATTTCCATATTCTATATTGAACCATTGAATCATTAACTGTCGTTGTAGAAACTCTTCGACACCCTTTCCCACTCCCCCCCCCACACAAGCTCAAACGAGGCTGCCGAGAGCATGGAAACACCATGGCTGGCATGACATATTACATTCGTCGGGATTCAATCCCAGTTAGTACGCTACTCCCTACACCATGGTCGAGTGCACTTACTAAGGAAGCCACAAAGGTGGTTAAATTCATCGCCAGGGGTTCCGATTGGTGACATGCACTCTAAAGTTTGTGCTCACAACCACCAACGAATCACCTCACCCCTCCGCCCCCTCACTTATGGTGCCACCCCTATTCCACTCACCAACAGGATATACAAGATTGGGCCCCATACATCCAGTCACGTGTGGTAAAGAACACTTCCATCTCTGGTTACGCGGGGGGGGGGTGGGTGTCGGCGTCAAACAAACAGGTATGTCAACAGACGGAGGTACGAAGATGTGGGGGGCACATATCTCTGGCCGTTTAGTTAGTGACTGCTGCACCTGGTCACTGTTATCATGCTTATTATTATTTATTATAACCACCCCCTTTCCTTCTCTCTGTCAATCTCTACCATTCTCTCTCTCTCTCTCTCTCTCTCTCTCTCTCTCTCTCTCTCTCTCTCTCTCTCTTTCTTTCTGGGTGTTGGGAATTTCTTCCTTTCCGTTTATTTGATTTTGTTTTCCGGTGCTGATATAAATAATGGCAGCGGTGAATTGGTTGGGTTATTAATGTCAGCTGCCGGGTTTTGTGGCCTGTGAATGCCACGCCAAGTGACTGTGTCAGTGTGACCTAGACTTCCCCCACCCACCTCCCCTACCCCGTATAATGTAACATGTTGAATTGAGCCCCCACACATGTCAGACAGTGTGTTAATAATAAACAGCGCCTGGGATATTATTATCTTCAGGTTGTGATATAAATAAAATAGTCTTGGATTCGGGGAGGGGGGGTGTAGGGGGGGAAAGGTTAGACAGTAGCAGAGGGAGCGGTCTTTAGACAAAGGCAGCTCATTCTGAAAGTATTGGTCCTTTTTTTTGTCAAGCATCAAAGGATGGCGACATTTTTTTTTTAAACCGAGTCCCCCGGGGCGCCAACTAACGCCAGTAGAAACCAGGGCCGTGTCAAGGTATTCTTAGGCCGTCTGGCAGAAACGTTCAAACTTGTTTTGTGGGCCCAGGGTCAGATTACATAGGGGGGAGCCCTCATATGATCGAATTTAATGGGAATTGAAACTTAAAGTGGGGCCCCTTATGTCCTGATTTACTAGTTCTGGTAGGCATTAACAAGTTTTTATTTTATAACAACAGAAGTCAACATTGTTTTCAAAGATTGGTTAAGACCATAGACATATAGTTAAGACAAGTTTGACGGATAAAGAATTATTTTTTTATAGTTAAGATCGATGTATACTAAGGAGGGGGGTCAATTAATTTCTCTTACATGACGAGAGGTTATCAACATTTTCTAGCTTAAAGAAAGCATTTTAATTTTAGAATCTATTTCTATATGAAGTAGCCCTATATGAAGTAGCCCTAACATACTATACATAATACATTTATAATGGCTACTGATAAAAAGCTTCTCTTAGTGTCTATACAAGTATGTAGCGTCGTACGGCAATGTTTTGCAGTATTCACCGTATAACTTTTAAAAATGTACAACATTATATAGTAGTATAAGGCATTGCATAGAAGTGTGTCTTGGAGTATTAAGCAGGGCAGTGCGATCTTTAGCAGTACAGCGATATACATGTATGTGTTTTACAGTATAAAAAATAAGTATTTGCAGTGTATAGAAGTTTTAGTAATGTATAGCTATACTGAAGTATATAGAATATAGAAATGCGTAATTAGCAGCATATAGCATTATATCACAGTTCAGCAGTATAAAACAATGTATTTTAACGCAAAGCAGTGTTTAGCAGTATAAAACAATCTACTGTAATGTAAAACAGTGTATAGCAGTATAAAATCGGGAGTCAGTGAAAATTAATAACTACATACAGACTGCTGACCTCTCTGTCATATCTACAACAGGGCGATATATTTTTGCTCTTTTATTTTTTTGTTCACGTATAGTGAACATTATTCTCGTCATCTTTTTGACTTTTGAACTTTTTTACTTTTGACCTTTTTACCGTTATTTTTTGTCGAACGGACTTTTACAAAGAAAGTTCTTCTGAGACTTTTTTTTCTCGCCCTCTGAAATCAAAGTTAAAAACTAATTATTCCTTAATGTTTCAATAATTGTAAAACATGGATATGAATAATCATACAAGTTTGATACAAGTGGAAGTTTTGGTCGTATCGTGGTTTTTTTCCTACCCTTACCCCCCACCCCCCACCCCTATACCTCACACTCTCCACCCCTTTGTTACCACCATCACTCCACCAATTACACCCCCCCAACCCCAACAGTTCCACTTATTTACAGACTTTGAGAGATCATTGATCAGATGGCATGTTACTGTGGAGTGGGGAGGGGGGAGTGAGTGTGTGTGTGTGTGTAGACAGACAGAGAAAGACAGACAAGGGAGATAGTAGATGAAATGTTCTGTTACAGTAGCGGCCAAGGTCATTAGGGTCAGAAATTGACAGGGGCGTCATTATCGGTACATATCACTTTCAAGTTGGGGGGGGGGGGTGATGGGGCGATAACCGAGCTGACAGGCTGTCAAACCTGGGGAGATAACTTGTCAGAGAAGCTGATAATCATTATCTTCCCCTGTCTGCGAGACTTGTGGTCGAGTTGTTTTCTTGAGAACGTTGGTTAACCAGCACAGCGATGGGGGTCTGGCTGGCTCTTTGAGTCGATTAGCGAGGGCAGGGTTGGAGATACACTCTGGGGCTTTTTTTGAGAACTCCCCTAGGGGGAAGGGGCGGGGGGAGGGGGAAGAGAAGCGAGATGCGGGATGAGAAGTCACTTTTAATAAAGTCAGTTTTTGTGTGCCTGTGTACATGTGTGATTGTGTGTGTGTGTGTGTGTATGCGTGTCTGGAACGAGCTGGCTATCATGGAGGTCCAAAACGAGCGATGGTGGGTGAAATTCCCCCCCCCAAAAAAAAAAAAGCGAATCATGGTTTAGGGCTTTCCCGCTAGTTTTGGCGGTTTCTATTAGCAGGGTTTCTGGGCTTTTCTGAGGTTTATGTTGCTGGTTAAGTAAAAAGGTCAAACGATTTAATAAATGAGTTGAGTATTGTCACATTTTACGTTCAATCGAATTTATCAAGATTTTTGTTATTACATTTAACTTTATTTCGCTGGTAGCGTCGTTCTTGGGTGTGTCTTCCGTTTGTCGGCAAGCCAGTCTGCCCCGTCAAACAGTCATGTCGTTATTACAGGTTTGTTTTTGATTCATGTCTGTGGTTTGGCCAGTCAGGAGCGGAGCGAGCTTATCCTCGAGCTCCTGGGAAAATATCACTCTAGCGCTTCCCCCTTTCATTCGCAAACCATATAATATTTTATGTAAAGTATGCCATTTGGAGCCCCTTAAAGTGCGCAGAGACGGGCATGATGCCCCCTGTCCCCCTCTCGCTACGCCACTGAGGGAAATCTAGTTGTTTTACGCCAACGAAAATAAATAAAATATTTGGGCTATGAATTTATCAATCTGGATTCAACAATAAGATATCTGACTGAAGGTTCGAAAAAATTTTGAAGTCACACAATACAAATCCTTTACATACCCCCCCCCCACGCTCCGTGTAAATAAGGGAACATATTTAGAATTAAGAGATGGTCATGGAAACAGAGGGAATCAGAGAGATGTCATGGAAACAGGGAATCGAGAGATGTCATGGAAACAGGAACGAGGAGATGTCAGTGAAAATAGAATCAAGATGTGGTGAAACAAGGATCAAAGAGATGTCATGGAAACAAGGAATCAAGAGATGTCATGGAAACAGGGAATCAAGAGATGTCATGGAAACAGGGAATCAAGAAAATAAACGAATAAACAAACACCCTTTGAATATAGCAACACTTTGAATATTTTGGCAGTTTAAAACTTCAATAGAATATTTCTTTATGGGATGAAATAATGCCGGCCTGTCTCGAGACGTTATGAGCTTGAATCATATTCGAGAAAGACATTATCGAACGTCCAATATCAAAGTTGGAAGAAAGAAGCAAATCGAACATGTGCATTATTGATACGGCGTTGATTGATTTATTGCATGGATCAGACGAGGGAGACTTTCATCGTGCTCACAGAATAGATCTGTCTTTGTCGAACCTGAGTCAAACCAATTATAGACTTACATTTACATATTCATTATTTTTTTTTTTTTACAATGACAACTGTTAAATGAATGGTATTTATTTTGCAAGAGGACCAACTCTTTTCGTTATGATGACTTCAAAAAAATTTTTTTTTTAAACTCATTGACTGATTGTTTTAGTAATTGCCATGTTTGACTTGGACATCATTTAAAAAAATGCTGTAAATATATCGTCTCTTATAATAATAATAATTATAGTAATAATGACCCTCCATCCCATCCTCCCCCTCGGCCCTCTTCTTGACTCTCAAGACATTCTGTGTGGAGCAGTGTCAACCCCTTCCCCTCCCCCCTCCACACACACTGACGAATCTTTAGTATAATACCTGGGGGGATAAAGAGGTGAGCGGCATTGGCGAAGAAGAGTACAGACAATTTATTCCCAATTAGTCATTTCTAGATAACTCTTGTGTCAGCCGATAGCAGTTCCACACTCTCTCCCCCCCTTTGGTCCCAGCGCCCCAGCTTCGTCACTCAATCAAAGGGACACAACTATCGCCATATTTCTGCGCTTAAGATCACCGGGTATTTCCGCTAAATTAGATCTATACTTTGTTGTCTCACTTTGATGGATGGGGGGGGTCGGGGAGTGGTGGTGGTGGTGGTGGTGGTGGTGGTGGTATAGGGGTTAGAACTAAAGATAGACGACGTTTCTGGTGTCTTATCTGTATTACGGTGAGCTGCAGATTGAGTAGGGGGGGAATTGGGGAGGGTGTGTATATGTGTGTGCGAGTGTGTGCTGGTTTAGGTACTGGTGCAATAGTGGTAATGGGGGAATGGATGTACCATTCAGAGAGGTGATGGAATTGGGGGAGGTGATGGGGAGAGGTTCGGGAAATGTCCCAACTAATTCCAACCTTAAACTCTAAAACTCTAAAACTAAAAACTCTAAAACTCTAAAACTCTAAAACTCTCTAAAACTCTAAAACTCTAAAACTCTAAAAACTCTAAAACTCTAAAACTCTAAAACTCTAAAACCTTTCAAAATGAGTCTTTCTCCACGTGTTCTTAAGTGAAAGTAGGGTCGCTGAGATAGATTATCGCCCGCCCATTAGATGCCTGTTCTATTAGATGTTTGATGGTATAGTAATATGGGCTTGTAAAGTGCAGTACAAGTACAGTGTTTAGTGGAGCTTTGTACAAGTACAGTGTTTGGTAGGCTTTAATACAAGTACAGTGTTTGGTGGGCTTTGTACAAGTACAGTGTTTGGTGGGCTTTGTACAAGTACAGTGTTTGGTGGGCTTTGTACAAGTACAGTGTTTGGTGGGCTTTGTACAAGTACAGTGTTTGGGTGGGCTTTGTATATACAGTATGTTTGTGGCTTTGTACAAGTACAGTGTTTGGTGGGTTTGGCCGCATCAGCCCCGGATCAATGAATAGACCTGTATTTCTGATCAATGGAATCAATCTGATCGTTCAATCAAATCTATCTATCTATCTTATCTATCTATCTACCTGTCAATCCATCTATCTATCTGTCAATCAGTCTCCAGTCCGTCCGTCTGTCTGTCTGTCTTTCACAATGAAGTGTGTAGAGTACTGTAGAGTATAATTTTCTCCGCTTCCTATTGTGTTATCGTCTGTCTATAATCTAATATCGGGCATTTAGTTTGAGTAATATGTCATGAAGTAAATTATTTACCTGTATTTCCCATTGTGGTTGTAGAGCTACTGGATATCCTCCCCCTTCGCCCTCCGTCCACATACGTATTAAACAATACCCCCCACCCTCAATCTCCACATCCCACTCTCTTGAATCACCGCTGCACTCCACTGTAGTTTATGACTGCCCTATTCTACAGCTTCCCACAACGTCATATCAATAATTCAAAGCCTCATTTGATGCCCAAGTGTCCAATCCAAAAAAGATTTTCTGCTTTTTGTTTTTTTGTCCACTTTGTAGAAATGAGTTCCTGAACATTTCACACAAGTACAAATATTCTGGAATAAACTCAACTCTTCACCGTTTTGTGTGTTTTTTTTTATTATTAAAATCTCAACGCAATAAATTGGCAAATACAAAAAAACAAAACAAAGCTACAACAACAACAACTACAGTGAAAGAAACGCAAATAAATAATTGACAACAAAACGTCCGCCCCCTTCCGCCCCCGCCCCCCCCTCTTCCCCCTTCCCCACAACTTTAAATCAAATAGATAATTACCCCTTGCCAGTAAAGCAGCGGACTCGCCTTACCTCCCTTGGCACTCTATTACTATGTCACGGAGGATCACTCTACCCGTGTCATAAATACGCACCGCGATTACGCCCCTCCCCCCCCCCCTTTTCATTCTTAAAAAGTAATTGCTTGGAGAATTTATGAGTGACAAGCTTGGTTCCCCCCCCCCCCACCCCATTTTCCTCTTTCACTCGCCGTGTTGCAAGGGAGATCACCAAAGTAATGTCATCCAGACAGGTTTTAGCATTACTATATTTTATTAACCTGGAATTAAAAAAAAAAAATGAAGGCGAAATAAAGCAGAAAAAGGAGGAGGTTGAGTTGGGTGTGTGTGTGAGGGGGGGGGGACATTCTACTTAAAAAAAAAAACATTGATCGTAAAAAACAGTAAAATCTGGCAAGCCGGATGGTTGTCTTGACAACGTGAACAACAATAATGGAGGAATTGGGTGCGTATGAAAAAAATAAATAAAAATAAAATTTATTGCCTTTGGGTTTATCTTGTG
Organism: Bulinus truncatus; assembly: GCA_021962125.1. Classification (NCBI taxonomy): domain Eukaryota; kingdom Metazoa; phylum Mollusca; class Gastropoda; family Planorbidae; genus Bulinus; species Bulinus truncatus. The sequence continues at coordinate 907,549 of JAGDYQ010000259.1, read as the reverse complement.
GAGTTGTGTACAGGCTTGGGATAGGCGTATATTCTTTTATGTTAATTAGAGCTGTCAGTCGGACACCGAGGGAACTTCCTTGTTCTTTGTCGTTCAGCACAACGATTTGGAACACTGGAATATTATATATATATATATATATATAATGAAAAGTTTTCTTTAAATGATTTGTTTGTTACTAATCAACTAGAGACGTAACATGATGTAGCCATCATGCAATAAGTGGCAGTACAGCTAGACAAGTTGCAAGTATGAGTACAAGTACAAATACCACAGACAGATAGGGGGATTAGATGGTTTAATCGATATGTGATTAGATGGATTATTTGATTGATAGGTAATTAGATGGATTAACTGATAGATAGGTGATAAGTTAATTGATTGATAGTTGATCGATTAATGACTAATCAGAGAATCGACCGACAAATATATAGATACATAAAGATGTGTAGGTGGACATTTTGTTTTATCTTTTAGCATTACACCAGGACATTGTGTATGTGTAGAAAAGTTATTGAAAAGCGACAAAAAATAGGGATTTTTCCGTATGGTTTAAGCTTTGATAAAAGGAAACTCAAGACTAAAAGATACATTACAGTAAATTAGAAGTTGTATATAAAAACAAACTTGAGATAAAGAAATACATTCTGGATACAAGAAATTTATGATACGAACAACGAAGTGGCTACATTAACACCTGGCTGCCATTAGGGTTATGGGGAGTACTCATTTTTTTTCGTGGAACAGGGTTTACTATTAGTTAGAAATAGGTTAGATTAGGGTTAGGGATAGGATAGGGTTAGATAGCTTATGGGCTATTGATAGGTACAGGGCGAGTTGTGCTTCCTCTAGGGGCAGGGGCAGGGGCAGGGATTTGTGTCAGTGTTGTGAATAGGGATAGGTATATGGGACAGGACATTATGAGTACAAATATGTGGATACAGTGGATGGTATTTGTGACAGGGTTTGGTGTAGATATATTGTGATAGGGCTTGTATTAGGTTAGGGCTAGGGATAGCATGAGGGATAGGCTCAGGGATAGGCTAGGGGGTAGGGTGGGGTAAGTGTAGTGGCTAGGGATAGGTTAGGGATAGGTTTAGGGTTAGGGTTAGAGATAGGGCTCGCGTGGAGTACATCTCGCCAGATGTCACCCGGGAAAAAATACGAACCCTGCCTCGATGTTACCGTAGCACCGGCATACAAACAAAAGGAACTTTAAGATAAAAAAAATTAAAATAAATTTAGATGCAAACGAATCCTCTCAATCAAATCCATCCTTTCAAATCGCCATATAAAATCAATCGCTTTCCGTTTTCGGGACAGTGGTCATATTACAGTGTCTACTCACCTACAAGTAAATAGTAAAATAAAGTAGATAGGTAAGAGTCTCAATCCGTGCGTAGCCACGCAATGGTGGTCTGTACAGCTGATTCAATTGGGTCGCCACTGAATGGTGCTTTGCACAGCTGATTTAATTCGGGTCGCCACGCCGCAATGGTGGTCTGCACAGCTGATTTAATTGGGTCAAACACGCAATGGTGGTCTGCACATTGATTTAATTGGGTCACCACGCAAATGGTGGTCTGCACAGCTGATTTAATTGGGTCACCACGCAATGGTATTCTCAAGCAGCTGATTTAATTGGGTCACCACGCAATGGTGGTATGCACAGCTGATTTAATTGGGTCACCACGCAATGGTGCTCTGCACAGCTGATTTAATTGGGTCGCCAATGCAATTGTGTCGCATTTAGCCGATTTAATTCGTCGCCACGCAATGGTGGTCTGCACATCTGATTTAATTGGGTCACCACGCAATGGTGGTCTGCAATAGCTGATTTAATTGGGTCGCCACGCAATGGTGGTCTGCACAGCTGATTTAATTGGGTCACCAAAATGTTAACAATGGTTCAATCGTGGAAAGACACACTCAATCTGAACTATCCTTTCTTTCATCATTTCTCTCTCTCTCTCTCTCTCTCTTTCACTTTCACTCTCTTTTTCTTTTTCACTCTCTCTGCTCACTCTCACTTTCTCTCTCTCTCTCTCTCTGTCTCACTCTTACCCTCTCTCTCTCTCTCTCTCTCTCTCTCTCTCTCTGTCTCACTCTCACTCTCTTTCTCTCTCTCTCTCTCTTTCTCACTCACCCCCTTTCTCTCTCCCCCTCTCTCTCTCTTTCTATCTCTCTCTCTCTTTTCGGATGAGTTGCGAAAACTTTGAGAACCAGTGCAATAGATTAGAAAATAGATTCACAGGCAGAATACGTTCCGTAGTCTCAGCTCACCGAAGCATTCCAGCACCTGTTCACACCTATTGCAGTTACAGGTGGTCCTGTGACTCTCCAATCCCCCCGCCGTGACAGGGTGAGTACTGTGTCTTTAACGGAATACAGAGAAATTCAAAACGACATTTTTACCTCCAGCTGAGGTGAACTGACGTCAGATAACAAAGTATCACCGTAGTAACCCTTTGTGTTGTCTTGAATTTTTATATGTGTTCAGTTTATAGTTTGTTCATTAAAATTTATCAGAAAATATTTTGAAAGTAAATTATTAGGCCCTGAATATTTCGTATTTTGTTTTTAGAATAAAATAATGTATAGGGTATATATGTGTACATTTTCTTCACAAGCGTAAAATATGAATGAAATGATTTATTTATGAATCAGTAAAAAATGAGTTGTCAATTTATGAATATAGATCATTTATTTATAAGTCATTGAAATGAAATGTTGATGTATGAATATTAACTCAGGCATCACAGTTTAAGTCGCACAAATAAATGTTGAGTTATTGCCCTTTCATTACTTTTTTTGGAGAACTAGAATCATATAATTTATCGGCACTGCTGAATTTTTTTTTGGTCAGTGCCAGAGCCACCGACAGAAATTTCGGGCCCCTGGGCCGGGTCTGTCACCGCCCCCCATGCTGATAATAATATTTTCAAAAGTTGATAGGCCAGCACATTCGGGCCCCTAAAACTCGCCGGACCCCTGGGCATTTGCCCCCCCCCCTCCCTCCCTCTCTTCGAGTCTGGTCAGTGCTCGACGTTTTCACGTACAATGAATGTCAGCTGGCTTAAATCTTTGCCACGTCAGTTTCCTGTATGCCTTATAGTGTCTATACATCTTCTGCACCCATAACATATACACAGTAGCGATAATAATAATTGAATAAAACAAACTGAATACTGAATGGCTTATTCTGTGACGATCTCTTAGGACAGGCTTGGGTAAGCTATGGTCCGCGGGTCAAGTCTGTTTTGGCCGTTTCGATCCGGTCCGCGCATTTGATTTGAAGTACAGTAAATTGCGTACGGACGGCCGAAGTTGAACATCTAGGTGCGGTTCAATTCAGGACCAAAGGGTTTATACCCTATCCTTTGAGGCAGGGCTACTCGAGAGGAACGCTGGGCCCCTGGTACAGAGTTAGCTTATGGGCCCCTTGTACATTATTCTACTATTTTTTTAAAATTATTATTTAATTTCTACCAATCGTAAGTACTACAAATAAAAAAGAATTGGCGGCCATCAAATATGTCAACTGCAGAGAAAGCACTCATATGACCTGCACTTGAGACAAACTCTTCCCCCACTCCCCCCCTACGCCCCACCCCCACCGATAGGAGATATTTCGGTTAACTGACTGTAGAGCAACTAATCACTTGTTCCATGGTAAAGTGAGGAGGAAGAATTACCGGAAATGACGCTCGCCATAGACCAGCAGACGACACTCGCTCTAGGTACGGCGTACTGCTAAGACCGGCGCTTTTTTTTTTTAGCTGCACGTGATGTAATTCAAGGCATGGAGCATTTTGGGACTCTTTCCCACCCCCCTTTCCCCCCGCCATTTGAGCTAATTGGGCAAAGTACATAGACCATAATTACACAGACCCATAAATGAAATGATTTCTTAACCCCCCTCCCCCCCCCCCCCCAATAAACATCACATAGCCGCCATTTTGGAAATTACATACAAAATAACCACTCCTCACCCATCCCTTCCCAAAGCCGTGCAGATACTGTGTATCTGCATACACATACACACACACACAGGGCTGTAACAATGTTGACTTCGATGCCAGAAACATTTTTTCGTCACTACTTCTGTCTCCGATAACCCAATTAGTTCCGTGCAAAACTCGACAGGGGAGCCCCGCATCTAGGAAATTAACTCCCTTGGAAGCAACATGGCTACCCTCTGTTGGATACCGGATATTGAATGTGCAGGCCAAATTTGGAGTACCGGATGCCTCGGTCGGAAGCGAGCCTCCATGTTTTCTGAGGGGTGGGTGGGTGGGGGGTTTGGAATTCCTTGAAATTTTCAAGACGTGTTAAAACAACCAAGTCAACTACAGCTTGCATCGCAGGATTTAGGGGTGGGGGGATAGGGGGAGGTAGCTTGCCTGAACAAATACAAGTTGATGCCGTGTGAATAATTGATATCAAGAAAGTCGCGACAGCTTTGTGTTTGATGTAACTGAAGGGGAAGAACAAACTGGCAAATTGTATCCGTCTGTTGGCCAGATATCACACATTGGTAGCAGCCAAATTACAAAAAACAAAATTATAATTGAGAATGACATTAGAAAAATGAAGGGAGTAAAATTGAGTGACATAACTAAAGGTGTGGGTAGAAAGACACAGAGAAAGATAGAGAGAGAGAGAGAGAGAGAGAGAGAGAGAGAGAGAGAGAGTTCACTGGTTGCATGTTACGTGTATGGGTAAGCGTGAATGATGTGTATTACAAAAGAGTAAAGGCTGATCTAGCAGAGAGTGCGCCTAGTGCCACAGAGAGCCCAATATTTTCTTGGAAACCGAACGCTTCTTGATTTCGTTATTATTTTTAGTTGTGCAATAGTAGCTTCTGCACCTGCCCCTCATACAACCTTAGTCCGTCTCTGCTTAAGAGATTGTGTGCAGGTGAGTTAAACATGCTAAATTTTAACATAGAAATATACATGAGAGTTGTCCATACAGGAGATGTCCGTATGGGAGTTGTCCATGAGGGAGGTGTCCATGAGGGAGTTGTAATTGAGGGAGGTGTCCATGAGGGAGATGTCAATGAGGGAGTTGTCCATGAGGGAGTTGTCCACGAGGGAGTTGTCCATACAGGAGATGTCCATGAGGGAGATGTCCATGAGGGAGTTGTCCATGAGGGAATAGTCCATGAGAGAGATGTCCATGAGGGAGGTGTCCATGAGGGAGATGTCCATGAGGGAGTTGTCCATGAGGGAATTGTCCATACAGGAGATGTCCATGAGGGAGGTGTCCATGAGGGAGGTGTCCATGAGGGAACTGTCCATGAGGGAGATGTCCATGAGGGAGTTGTCCATACAGGAGATGTCCATGAGGGAGTTGTCCATGAGGGAGTTGTCCATACAGGAGATGTCCATGAGGGAGGTGTCCATGAGGGAGTTGTCCATAAGGGAGATGTCCATGAGGGAATTGTCCATGAGGGAGTTGTCCATACAGGAGATGGCCGTGAGGGAGGTGTCCATGAGGGAGTTGTCTATGAGGGAGTTGTCCATGAGCAAGGTATTCATGAGGGAGGTGTAATTGAGGGAGATGTCCATGAGGGAGGTGTCTGTGACGGCGTTGTTTATGAGGGAGATGTCTGTGACGGCTTTGTCTATGAGGGAGATGTAATTGAGGGATATGTCCATGAGGGAGGTGTCTGTGACGGTGTTGTCCATGGGGGAGTTGTCCATGAGAGAGGTGTCTGTGACGGTGTTGTCCATGAGGGAGATGTCCATGAGGGAGGTGTCTGTGACGGTGTTGTCCATGGGGGAGTTGTCCATGAGGGAGGTGTATGTGACGGTGTTGTCCATGAGCAAGGTATTCATGAGGGAGATGTAATTGAGGGAGATGTCCATGAGGGAGGTGTCTGTGACGGTGTTGTCCATGAGGGAGTTGTCCATGAGGGAGTTGTCCATGAGGGAGTTGTCCATGAGGGAGATGTCTGTGACGGTTATGTCCATGACGGTGTTGGCCAGGCATTCTACAGCAGGGGCCTGTCATTAGCGGGGGGGGGGGCAGGTAATACATTTTACTAAGTAGAGCAAATAAGCAAAGGGGGCCAGACAAAACGCAGGGGGAGGAGGGCCGGCCACCTGCCCCTCCCCCCCGCACGCTACGGGCCTGTATGACACTCCTGTATTTAAACACTTTTTAGTTAAAAGCCTTCAGTCTAAATGCAGACAGAAAAAAAAGCAAAGTAATAAAAATTAGTTCCAGATTAAACCGGAGACATTTCTGGAATATACTAAGTAACGAAAATGTCATAAGACAGCCGTGCAGGTGTATTCATCATGTCATTATTATTCAGGTCATGGCCAGGTGTGTGTCCGCGTGTTAGTTCTGAATCATCAACCCCCCTCTCCCACCCCCACTTCGGGGTCGAATAATTTTTTTTTTCAAAATTCCACATCTAAACTCCATGACCGGTCAGTACTGGTACAAATTTTTTTATTTATTGTTCTGCCTCAAGGGTTCTTAAACTGTTAGTCGCGACCAGGGGAGTCATTTAGGGTATGGGCAGCCCCGCAGCGTGAAAATTCTACAGGAGGAGCCAGGCATTCTACAGCAGGGGCCAGTCCATAGCGGGGGGGGGGAGGCAGGTAATACACTTTACTAAGTAGAACAAATAAGCAGGGGGGCCCGCCTCCTGCCCCCCCGCACGCTATGGGCCTGGTTATGGGTCTAGGGTGGGGGGCAAGTTTGGAGGATTGGCGGAGTCACGCCATCCTTTGAACGTTTTATGGCAGTTTTTTTCTCGTTTTTAATTCTATACACTAGCTAGCTGTACCGTGCAAAACCTTTTCTTGAAGAGGTTACATCCTTCTAATACTTCGCCTTGATCAGACTGCTAGGTTGTTTTTGGTTTCGGATAGATCCAATTTTTTTCATGATTGTTTTTTAAACTGGAATACTGTTGTATTAATTCTTTACTTTCGATTTAACGCAGAATCCCACATCGCTATTATTTATATAGATTACATACATACTGTTACAACTCTTTAAAATTCTTGTTTATGGAATTAAAACAACACACTGGCTGGCGTGGGTTCCAAGAGTATTTACTAATATCTATCAACTTAAATAAACAACAACAACTGCAACATAGCCAAAATTTCTTCCGGCTTCCACGTC
>JAGDYQ010000259.1:799995-899900 GCA_021962125.1 Bulinus truncatus | reverse complement strand
CTTTCTAAATGTCAATGTCAACCTGAATGTCAATATTTTTGATTTGCAAATCATATAATTATTACTTCATCAGTCTACACAGTATCACACACACAGTATCACACATCCAGTATCACACACACAGTATCACACACACATGTATCACACACACACAGTATCACACTTTAGTATCACACACACAGTATCATACACACTTAGTATCACACACACAGTATCACACACACACAGTATCACACACAAGTATCACACACACAGTATCACATACACACAGTATCACACACACATATTATCACACACAGTGTATCATACACACTTAGTATCACACACACAGAGTATCACACACACAGTATCACACACACTTAGTATCACACACACACAGTATCACACACACAGTATCACACACACAGTATCACACACACAGTATCACACACACACACAGTATCACACACACAGTATCACACACACAGTATCACACACTTAGTATCACACACACTTAATATCACACACACACACAGTATCACACACCCAGTAATCACACAGCCTGTATCAGCTTGTATTAATCTCTTATTTATCAGCTCCTCCCACATATCCTCAACCTCCCCCCCCCAATCTTTCACCCCTCCCCCTCGCCACCTCCCCCCCCCCCCCCAAAACCGTTCACAAAGTAAAGAGGCTGTCAACATCAAAGCAAAGAGTTTTTACAGGTATCAAAACTTAAAAGGGAAAATATTTCTAGACGGGATTAGCAGCTTTGATTGAGGCTAGCAAAAGCTGCACCGGAGTCGCAAACATATACACACATACGTACACACACACACACACCACACACACACACCCACACTGCCACAGAGTGTACCCACAGCCGGGGTTGTTTGGCCCGGGAGTAGGGGGTCAACATCAATTAGTGAGAATTGAACGAGAGAGAGAAAAGAGTAGAGAGAAGACTGGGGGGTTAAGTGGTTGACAGGGAAGGAGACTGATGAATTTACGGAATAATCCGTTTGTCTTAATTGTATCTTCTGTTTGATAGATACTCGGCAATATGAACTTTAGTTGTGAATATCAATCTATGTAATAAAGTATCTATGTATCTATCTATGTATCATCTATCTATGCATCTATCTATGCATCTATCTGTGTATCATCTATCTATGCATCTATCTATGTATCATCTATCTATGCATCTATCTATGTATATATATACGTACAATCGTCCCAATTATTTCATGTCACCCTCTTTGAATATTTATATACATGTATATTAAAATTTTAATGTGCACATTTCTTATCTGTTGATTTATGCTCGGCAATATGAACTTCGGACGAAATATCTATCTATGTAATAATGTATCTATGTATCTATCTAATAAATATATCTATGTATCTATGTAATAATGTATCTATCTATGTATCTATCTATGTATATTTATCTATGTACATATCTTATCTATTCATCTGTCTGTCTGTCTGTCTGTCTGTCGATCGATTCAAATAATCATGCATCAATATTGTTATCAGTACATCAATATTTCATGTATATAGTTTTGTAAAATCGTCCTAATTATTTCATGTGTCACCCTCTTTGAATATTTATATACATGTACATTAAATTTTAATGTGCACATTTCAGTTAAAACAAATAAGGGAAGCTATTTGGAAAAAATGACACATTTGATCAGGGTTAAACGCTTAAATGAAAATTGACTAGAGTAAGGGTGTATGTATGTCAGTGACATTTGTTTATATACTCTTTCGTGGTGTGCATTATATCGCATAAACTGTTATGTTTCTGATGGTAATGTATCAATATGGATATTTAGTATGCAATTTGTGAACATTTATTGAACACTGTGACAACTGGATGAATTGTTGACATGATGAGGTGAGTGTGGATCACTGCGGTGCTTGTATGGACGTGAGTATAAATATATGTTTGTGTGTGTGTATGTGAGCGTTTCACATGTATGTGACTGTAATTTTGTTTATGTTGGTATGTGTTTATGTGGCCGTATCTATGGCTGTCCGTGATCTGTATCATTCAGACGGAGGACTAATTTAAAATGTCATAATAAATAACACGCTCTGTGTTAAGAGCCGATGACATATTTTTTTTTGTGTGTTTCAAACAGTCACTCGTGACAGTACCCCGAACGTACGCAATGACGGAAGTGACCTGACCCACACTGGTACCCTCTGGTAACGTGGGATGGACATTTTCGTTCCTTTTTTTTTTTGTTGATCCTGTCTGTCTGCACCCCCCCTCCCCTCCCCAAATACTCTCTTACCCAACCCTTCCTCCATCCCCGTCCTTGCCCCCCCTTTCCTCGCGGGGGGGGGGGGTCGATAATAATCTGCAACTATGAGAAACTGATAAAAATGACTGAGAAGAGTATATCAGAGAAGTGTATATGAGTTCATACAGTGTCAGAGGTTTATGAACAAATGAGACGCTCCTCCCCTGTCAGGGGCATCTGACTCTTGGGGGACTCTTCACATACATAAAAAAAACAAAACGCTTTTTGTGTACAAATCCCTAACACCCGACCCCCCCACCCCCTAATCCTCCCGCCGGCTCATATATCGACACAAATTAGGCCCTGTCTTTTTTGTAGAAGCTCTCTTTCTACCATCCCAATCATCAATTAATAGGGTTAGTTTTACCATCGAGGCCTCTGGTGGTCATGAACCATCTGGCCGCATCGGGATTAGTGGACTTAGAACCCGATGGTGGCCTTAGGCCCTATTAGTGGCTTGAGGGCCTATTAGTGGACTATGAGCCTATGGTAGTGAAAAAAGGCCCTATTAGTGGCTTGAGGCCCTATTAGTGGCTTGAGGGCCTATTTGTGGACTAAGGGCCTATTAGTGGCTTGAGGGCCGATTAGTGGACTTAGGGCCTATTAGTGGCTTGAGAGCCTATTAGGGACTAAGGGTCTATTAGTGGCTTGAGGGCCTATTAGTGGCTTGAGGGCCTATTAGTGGCTTGAGGGCCTATTAGTGACTTGAGGGCCTATTTGTGGACTAAGGGTCTATTAGTGGCTTGAGGGCTAGACCAACCTTACCAGAATGCAAGGCTAAATATAGGTTAATATGGTCACAGGAGACGGGTTGTCGTGCGATATAGCGCTCAACTATCCAGGGGCCCCGTGTTCGATCTCCGGTAAGAACCGTGTGAAAGTTTTTTAGGTCATGGTGGAAGTTTCCTGTGGTGGCTACATGGCCATTGCAATATCGGCCATGGGGGTTGGGGATGAAAGACGAGCAATGGCCATTGCAATATCGGCTATGGGGGGTGGGGATGAATGACGGGCCCTGCAAGTGACTTCACAGAGTCTAGTCACTAAGGCAAGACCTACCATACCACGATACCTATCTAGCCAGAAAGTTATTACGAAGCTTTCACGACATCCTCAAACTACATAGACTAATTCAGTAGTAGGCTCGCGTTGACTTTACTTTGTACAGCGAATAGTGCGGACGGCTGTCAAGTGTTGACTCCTTTTGCTCCGGTCTTTGTTTCACGTTCAAACTTAAGCCGGGAAATAAAGAAATCAACCGGCAGCTAAAGTCATAAAGTGCTGGATGGGACCAGACTTGTCAGTGACCTGTCACTCTCAGACAGCCACTGGAGTGAGTCTCTCGGCACTCCGAGATAGAGGGGCAGGAAACTTGAGTAGTGGCCAAAACTGAGGGGGGGGGGGAGAGAGAGAGAAGGTTGGGTGCGGGGGGTGGGGGTTGTCCCAGTGGAACGTCAAATAGGTTCAGACCGGTCAGTCAGAAGGGGGGGAGGGTGCAAAGACGTTGAAAGGGTCAAAATATGAAACCACTGGTGTGTGCCCCTAGTGAACTAGCTTGAGTCTAATGTAATCTATCTATCTATCTATCTATCTATCTATCTATCTATCTATCTATCTATCTAGGCAATGTATAGAATGCCTTGTGGTTTTAGGCAAAGTATAAAATTTTTAAATTGTGCATACTTTTCCTAGGCATTCTATACAATGCCTAGGCATTGTATAGAATGACTAGTGTCGTTTAGGAAAAGTATCAGAAAAGAACAACAAAAGCGTTTATTGATAAAAAACGATATTTAAGTATTGAATGAATGCAAAATAAAGCATTTGATGTTCATACCGGAAAAAAACAACGATAGCAGAGCTGAAATTGAAGTATTTGCTTCAGCAGATAAGACTGGATTCACACTTAGAATTGTACTGTACTTAATTTTCTTCTTTCACACAAAACACTTCGTATTTTGGTATTTTGATCTGTCATGTTCATATTTCACGAATTAGTGAAGAATTGATAAATAATAAAAAGATGTTGTTTCTGGTGAGAACAAGCAGAACACAAATGGAATGAGCTACTTGTTGCAGAAGGGAAGATTAGAATGGCATTTTGAATTGCATTTAATTATTTTCTTTTTCACACAAAGACACCTCATAATTTAGCTTTTCGTCTTGCATAATATACATCTGACGAAACCTTGGCCGCTTCCTGTAGACTGAGAAGTAGAAGCAGATCGGAGAGCTATATCAAGGTCAGGAACGTCTTCCGCTTTTATGAAATCTTTTGGACATACGGTAGCCTTCGAGGATTCCATGTGCAGTTTCCAAGGCGGTAAAAGCCATCTTCTGTCATGTTCATAACAATTGCCAACAGATTTCCAACATAGTTTACTGATAATCGGCACTAGAACTATTACTCGTAACTCCCGTCGCTAGCTAATGTCCGAATCATCCCCACATTAATTTCCTTAATTACGTCACAGTATCTTTCAGAAATAGTTCTCACCTAAGGAGCGCCCCTTGTCGTCATTGTTGTCTCTCGCTGTCCGTGGTACGCCCCGGTCTACTTCGATTCATCCACATTTGCTGTTTACTACTCTATTGTTTTCTGACCACCTTGTTCAAATCGTCTGTCGCCTTGTCAACCATTTTTTGCATTACTCCTACTTCTGATATATCTTCTTATCTTTCCGTTGAAGGGGATTGTCTGTCTCTAAATCCACCTCTAGTTCCTAACAAGGCCAGTTACATACATTGCCAAACGGGAACTCGGCATTCTGGTGCCTAGGCAATTTATGAAATAGAAATGTCGACACATACTTTTGCCTGAAAAATTTAGGCCTTCCTATATACAATGCCTAGGCATTCTATAGAATGCCGGATTTCACCTGCCGGTATCACATATATATATATATATATTATATATAATTATCTATCTCAATAATTTCCTCCTTACACACCCACATTATTACCTACGCCATTTTCACCCCCCACCCCCACCAATACACCGTTTTTCAAGCTTTATCTCGTGGCGCCATCACCCCCACCCGCTTTATCTGTAATGAAACCCACCTCCTCCAACACCTCGACCACCCCTGATGCAATTCGTCCAGTTAGTCCAGAGTTTGGAGGGATGGGAGTGTGAACCAACCTGCTGGTAATTATTCCCCCAGCCCCTAACCCCACAGCCTGGCATTGCACTCACATCCCAGGCCATGGGGGTGGTGGGGGAAGGGGAGAAGCTGTGGGCAGCCTCGTGTTGGGTGGGGGAGGAGTGGGTGGTGGGAGTGGTCAGTCGTCGAGGGCGGGCAGGGAAATCAACCCCTGGATGTGGCATATTTCACGAGCCTAACAGAAACAGATGATGAAAACTATAGAATTCGACGTTGGGTCGCCCTGGATGGCAAGTGGCCAAAGGCAAAACAACAACAACAACAGCAACAACGATATCTCCACGCCTGCTGATGGTGTGGGTGGAGTGCCTCCGCCACCCTGCAGTCAGAAGTGATGTGGCTCCGACTCCACATGGGCCCCCCGCGACGCCTTCCCTCACCTGCGAGCTAGAAATTAGCTCCAGGGAGGAGGGGGGTTGTTTGTTGAACTTATACACACACATTGTACGCTGGTAAGTTGATTTGTTAACGGGACTTGATGAGTTTTTCATGTGTGTCAAACATCTGTACAACATGTCAACATCTGTACAACATGTCAACATCTGCTGGCATGTCAATATCTGTACAACATGTCACATCAGCTGTATATTTTAACATCTAAACATGTCAGCATCTGTACGACATATCAACATCTGTACAACATATCAACATCTGTACATGTCAACATCTGTACAATATATCAACATCTGTGCAGCATGTTCAAAATCTGTACATGCAAACATCTGTACAACATGTCATCATCTGTACAACATGTCAATATCTGTACAACATGTCAATATCTGTACAACATGTCAACATTTGTACAACATGTCAATATCTGGACAACATATCAACATTTGTACAACATGTCAACATCTGTACAACATGTCATCATCTGTACAAAATGTCAACATCTGTACAACATGTCATCATCTGTACACAATGTCAACATCTGTACAACATGTCAAACATTTGTACAACATGTCAACATTTGTATCTGTAAAAAAGATGTCAGTTTCTATGTATCTTTATCTTTCTGTATCTTTATAATATATTATTATCTGATAAGCCATTACCTGTGTAATGTCGGCATTTTTTAATTTCACTATCTATCTATCTATCTATCTATCTATCTATCTATCTATCTATCTATCTATCTATCTATCTATCTATCTATCTATCTATCTATCTATCTATCTATCTATCTATCTATCTATCTATCTATCTATCTATCTATCTATCTATCTATCTATCTATCTGTCTGTCTGTCTGTCTGTCTGTCTGTCTTTCTGTCTGTCTATTGGTCTGTCTTTCTGCCTGCCTGCATGTCTGTCTGTCCATCCATATAAATCTAAATGAGACATACCTAGTCTGTATAAAGTATATAGTATCCTCAAGTTAACCTACTTATTGTTTTCCAATAAAAAAAAACCCAAAATCAAATGAAACTTTTCAACCGATCGGCCAAGACAAACCAGTAGCTTTTTTTTTTTGCTTTTTTGTTGTATTTTTTATAACCCTCTATAAACTAAGATGGAGGCCTGTACTTCAATGGGATGGCCACATTTCATGTTGCAAGTGACGTCCGCCTGTTCTGAAATTTACTTGTAAATCAACACAAAAAAAGAAAGTATCGATTTTACGCCATAAAACCTTGGCGCACCTGCCATTCTATACATTAAACACAATCTCTGATTATTTCGAGAAGGGATTCCCCCCCCTCCAACCCCCGCCCCTAGCCTTTTTTCGCCTCCCCCCCCCTTCCCATTTTCATCGTGGATTTTATTCAACTCATCTGCAAGCGAACGTCATAACAAGAACAGAAAGCGAGATAACTATGTCCTTTGAGTTTTTCTTACTTTGAGGCTAAAGTTAAGTCCCCTTGTTGTGGCCATATTTAGAACCATGGTTAGAAGAACTGTATCGTTGTTATGTAGAGAGGAGAGGGAGGGAGAGAGAGAGAGAGAGAGAGAGAGAGAGAGAGAGAGAGAGAGGGACGTAAATCATGGAGATTGGTTTTCGAGAGTGGGGGGTACAGGGGGGAAAGGGACCCGGGGAGGGGGGAGCTGCGCAGTAGTGGTGGTGGTGGTGGCGACGGCGGTGTGGAGTGGAGACGGTTGAGTCAGAGTCACATGACGTTTACAACGACGACGCCTGGCCGATGTGTCAATCATGGTCGTAAAACGTCAAGTGCGGGCTTTGTTTCACCCGGCGTGACTAGCCCCGGATGGTTTGTACGACCAGTGACAGGTTGATAGGTACCTGGTGGAGCTTGAAGGGGAGTACCTCGAAGAAATTTTATGATTTTTTTGTTATGGGTTGAAGAGTTTTATAACTGACTTTGATTAGAATAACGTATTGAACGGTGATCCACGGGGGAGGGGAGGGGTTTTGAGGGTGGTGGGGGGATGGGAAGGGTTTGATTCTGTGTAGCGTTCTTTGCTTACATGTCTTTCTTATCTTATCGCCATTGATTTCTACAACAGTTTTACATCTCATTCTTTCTATGTGTCTCTCATTCTCTCACTTCTTCAAAACCAGCTTTTTGTCTTGTACATGATATATGTCCATACAAAGTATTTCTCAGTTTCAACAAATTGTTTGATCAACGCAAATTTTCTTCTATCAAAATAAATATAAAAACTTTCAAGTTCCCCCATATCTAAATCTGGAGAAGTTTCCTTGGTGACTTTCGAACGTCGCACGGGGATAAAATGTAAAGTGAGGCGCCACTGAGGGAAGCAGTGGTCATGGAATTGCTAATGAAACCTCCCCCCCCCCTGGTTTGTTTTAAAGCCAACTTAAAGGCGAGAGAGAGAGAGAGAGATGGATAAAAATAAAGAAATCATTCTGTAATTTAATAACTGCTTATATGTTACACAAATCTGAGAAACGATATTTTCAAATAATTTATTTATAGATCTCCCCCTCTCCCCTTACTCCACACACCTGTTACCTCATTGTATCGACCGACGGAGACTTCAATGGACCGGATGAAATCAATGCCACGCCCCCACCCCCACCCCTGTTAACATTGAACAAATATAATATCTAGTAGATCACTAGATAAATATAAAATCAGCTCCGTTCTAGTGTATAGTTGAACTGGACAGTTACTTTAATCCACTATTGGTTGGCCAGGGGGGGGGAGAGGGAGGGCGAACTGTTTGTGACTTTATCAAGGGCCATATATTCGCAGGCGGCGGCCTAGAAAGTATTTTATTACTAACGCACCTAATGTACCTTAGGTTAAGGCCCTGCAATGTAGTTTTCTTGGGAGAGGGGGCATACAAATGTACACTTTTGCATAGCCTCCACCAGACAAATATCTTTGCTCTTGGGGCCTCCCACCTACGTAAGACCGGCTTTTTTTTTTTTTTAACTCCGTTGCCAAAAGAGCCTATTCCTATACTGATGCGTGTCAAACATGCTACTATACGGGCCCCCGACTTATACTTTTCCCGAGGGTCCCAAACCCCCCCCAATAGGAACTGCATTCAATATTATAATAACGTTCCTCTTTTAGTTTTAAGACTCATACTTTATTTTTTTCACCACACCGTCATCTCATCAAATCATCGGGTTTGATCTCGTGAACTCATCATTTAGAAATAAAAAAAAACAACTTTTAACTGTCTTCCTGTTGGATTCGGTCGTGTTATTTTATTATGATCTTCTGCATCATCAAACTGCTCTGTGGTCCGGCCAAACTTAAAGACCCATTGGGGGGCCGCAGTTTGTGTCCACACTATAAAAAACAAATACGAGAAATGAATATAAAATGATAATAAAAAAAAAGCTAATTTGATGATTCAATAAAAATTTTTTTATAGGTCAGTGCCCTGGTGCAAATAGACAATCTGTTTTTTATAGGTCAGTGCTCTGGTTCAAATAGACAATCTGTTTTTTTATAGGTCAGTGCTATGGTGCAAATAGACAATCTGTATTTTTAAAGGTCAGTGCTCTGGTGCAAATAGACAATCTGTTTTTTTTATAGGCCAGTGCCCTGGTGCAGTAGACAATCTGTTTTTTTAATAGGTCAGTGCTCTGGTGCAAATAGAGAATCTGTTTTTTTAGCATTGCCATTTTCTACAACATGATTTGTGAGTTCAATGCCGATGTATGTCTTTCTTCCAGAGGGAGACACCAACAAATTGAGGACACTGAGAATAAAGTCCTCGCGATGGCCCTATTTAAGGAAATGGGTGCCGGACTCTCAACCTGTAGGTCCCTGGTTCGATATCCGATGAGGACCAATTGATATTTCAAGTCATGGTTTTAAAGTCCCCGCTGGATGTCCCCGTGGTCCCTCCAAGTCCTTTGCACTATCGGCTACAGTGGGGATGAAAGAAGGGCGATGCGAAACAGCTCCATTAGCGGTTTATAGGATCTAATAGATTTTTACCTCATCCTTACAGGGACTTCACACACACACACACACACACATACACACATATACAAACACACCCAATTTAACAGCGCTGTATTTGCGTCTTTAGTCCTTATGGGAAGACGGTTAGTCCAGAAAGGTAGGTGAGATTCGAAGGTTTACTGAGTAAATTTCACCCCGCATTAGTATTTAGTGATCTCATGCAACATGCCCCCCCCCCACCCACTCCCCACTCCCTCATGCCTAACAAGAGATGTAGGCCAACAATTTCGGGGAAATTGTCAAACAATTTGTTTTAAAAAATTACATAAAACTGATTATCTGATCAAAACAAGAGATAGAAATTTTGTTTCAGACTTTGATTACAAAAACAAACCCTGGCTGGAAGGAGAAGAGGGGGGGAGGGGGAGAGAAAGTGGGAGTTATGACGTGATTGATGATGGTGTGAATGATGGGGGGAATGGGGGAAGGGAGGAAATGCTGCACAGGGTTGGAAGAAAGGGGGCGTCACTCAAATGGAAATTAAAATCAGCAGGAAATTATATTTCTTTTCTTATCATTTTTTTTGTTTTCATTTTAATCTTTTAAAAAACAAAACAATGAAATTCACATGTCCAGTTGACATGTCGGAATAGCCTTCGGATTAACGGGCCTCAATTTGAGCGAGCTGTTGGTGAGGCTAACAGAATGTTAACACATGAAGATCCGGTTAAGGCCGGTTAAAATCCAGTTATCCTTCAATACACACAGGCACTTCAAAACGCCCTTGCCCTTTCCCCCTTTCCGAACTATTCATACATGATCTCAATGTTTACATCACATGCGCATTAACTCAAACTTAAAAACCAAAAAATAAATAAACTCTCCGTGCAGGACTTCCCGATCACGTCGGCTTAAAATGATTAGGTTAATGAAAGGAATGTGTTTGGATCCTGGGTAATTATATTGATGACACATCTCAATATTTATTTTTTTTTAATCGAGAGAAGCGCTTTTGATTTTGTGTCGGCTTATACATCTCGGGTATATTATACCAGCTAGAGATATTATACCAGCTGGAGATATTTTTATACCAGCTGGAGATGTTAGTGTTGTGGAGATATTATACCGGCTGCATATATTAGTATTGTGGAGATATTATACCGGCTGGAGATATTAGTATTGTGGATATATGATACCAGCTGGAGATATTAGTATTGTGGATATATTATACCGGCTGGAGATATTAGTATTCTGGAGATATTATACCGGCTGGAGATATTAGTATTGTGGATATATGATACCGGCTGGAGATATTAGTATTGTGGAGATATTATACCGGCTGGAGATATTAGTATTGTGGATATATGATACCGGCTGGAAATGTTAGTATTGTGGATATATTATACCAGCTGGAGATATTAGTATTGTGGAGATATTATACCAGCTGGAGATATTAGTATTGTGGATATATTATACCAGCTGGAGATGTTAGTATTTCATTAAATAATTTTCAGCCCTAATCGTATTAATACAAATCTGTAGAAAACATTTTTTTTTTCATGGAAATAATTTATTTGTTTATTGACATCGAACTCTAAGTGGGGTGTGTGGTGGGGGGTGAATCCGAATGAGTTATTGAGATATTTTCTGATGAAATTACATTAAAAATCAACAACATAACTCACAAATATATGTGTATAGCAGTGTATGACATAGTATGAAAATATAGAGCAGTGAATAGCACATTATATATATATATAATTAATGTATATTTTTTAAAGTGTGTCTGTATGTATATTTATGGTGAAAGTGTTTTGCCATATCATTTTTATTGGCGACACTGATGCGTGTTTGCTATGCATACCGAGCGGCCAGGTGAGTGTGCCACCTCATCAGCCGATTTGGCAGAAAAGACAGGTTAAAGCACTTGCCTAGACTGGCCAGACCAGCAGTGTGTGTGTGTGTGTGTGTGTGTGTACTAATGATCGGCTTAAATAGCTATGGAATAGTTTTACCTGCCATCGTGGAACAGAAAAGTGCGGGGGGGGGGAGGTGATGGTGTAGGGTGGCAAGCCTTCCCCATCCTGCCAAAAATTGCAGGCTGCGGCAGTGTGTTTGAGTGGGTCAGAATGGAAAGGTGTTGTGTGTCGACCACATCCGTCAGCACCGTCAGCTGTGATTACCAGGGTTACTCGGGTTATACTTACTCATTGACCACGCTACTTACCACTGTCGCAAATAAGGATTTTTTTTTTAGCTTTGCTAGCCAACAGCTCCCCCACCGAAATGAAACCCCCTCCCCCCCCCGATCATCGTAAGTTCATGAAAAGACAAGGTGTTGCATTCCCAACTATTTATTTATATAATTATTCCAACAAACAAACAAAGGAAAACAAATTACATGGTAATACAGGATTATTTCTCAATTCGCTACTCCAGTTTCTATATTAGACTAAATATGGTGATAAGTATACAGGCTGTACAATATACACAAAAAAAAACAACAACAACAACAACGTAATAACATGCATATAAATAGATATATTGTTAATTGTATATCATATATAAATATATCTACATATGTTCACTTGTGTCATATATTATACACTTATCAAGTCTATTTATTGAAGGTGTTTAACTTGTTATCAACATAAAACTAAGATACTTTGTACCCTATTCACATTTACCCTATATTCTCGGGCAAAACAAAATTTATTGCTCAACTAAGTCACTGAATCACACATACGCACACTTATATACACATACATAGGCAATATGCTATTTGTGACGTCAAATGAGTTCATAAAATATACGGCTTCCCCCAAGTCTCGTAAACGTCATTCATTTCGCATCGCTTCGTACGCCCACTGCGTAACGCATGTAAACACTTTGCGAGCACACACAGAAAAACACTCAAAACTAGCGACAGAGGGCGTCATATATCTGGCTTCAAGGGGACATAACCCGAAGCACTCGACATTACAACAGGCAATTCCATGACATGATTGTCGAACCTCGTGAGGGCAGTAAATCTTGTCACCGGGACAGCTTTACAGCGGGCAGTGTGTGATAAATACCCAGCTTTACAGCAGTTTATTCACGTGTGTTAATTACATTCTCTCTCTCTATATATATATCTTTTTTTTTATAACTCTTACAGTCGTGAGTGTTGAAATATATCAGTGCATGATTTTAGTTTTTTTTTTTTAATTTTTCATTGCGTTCGATTTCCGTAATGCCGAATCAAAGAATAAAATTAGCATCAATAATCGATCGCACATGAGCTCCGATTCCCCCTTTCCTTTCTCAAACAAACTTGTGCTATCCGATGCAATAATGAAATAAAGATTCCGTTGACGGCTGGATGGTGAATTCGACCCGCGTGCAAGAGTACAGGGCTCTTATCCCTGGTAAAGCCAAAAAAAAAATATTCATCGCTGAGATGGACAAGAGATGGGTGCCAGCAAGTATTCAAAGTCCACAGGTAGCACAACATATTAATGTTTTGTTGATACGTTTATCCGTTTCCCCCAAACGACCACATCGGTTAATGGTAAAGATTCCATTTATAAATCATACACGTACCATCGGGAACATGTTCCTGTAGCCTCGTATATTCTATGGGATTGTGCGGCTAGTACAACGCCCGTTTCGTCGTTACTTCCCCCCCCCGAGCTAATCTCAGACATCTATTTTTAAGCTGGGTGGACCGTGTGTAGAACTCATGAACTTAATGTTGGCAGTCGAACGCTCCACCACACTGCCACATCGTCCATCAATGATGGAACTTGTGGCCACTACTTGTGGGTCGCTTGGTCTTGTCAGTAAACTTGAGTCGAGATTTAAGTCTCCGGGCCAACCAATGAACGCAATGTTCACATTTAATTTCAATTTCCATATTCTATATTGAACCATTGAATCATTAACTGTCGTTGTAGAAACTCTTCGACACCCTTTCCCACTCCCCCCCCCACACAAGCTCAAACGAGGCTGCCGAGAGCATGGAAACACCATGGCTGGCATGACATATTACATTCGTCGGGATTCAATCCCAGTTAGTACGCTACTCCCTACACCATGGTCGAGTGCACTTACTAAGGAAGCCACAAAGGTGGTTAAATTCATCGCCAGGGGTTCCGATTGGTGACATGCACTCTAAAGTTTGTGCTCACAACCACCAACGAATCACCTCACCCCTCCGCCCCCTCACTTATGGTGCCACCCCTATTCCACTCACCAACAGGATATACAAGATTGGGCCCCATACATCCAGTCACGTGTGGTAAAGAACACTTCCATCTCTGGTTACGCGGGGGGGGGGTGGGTGTCGGCGTCAAACAAACAGGTATGTCAACAGACGGAGGTACGAAGATGTGGGGGGCACATATCTCTGGCCGTTTAGTTAGTGACTGCTGCACCTGGTCACTGTTATCATGCTTATTATTATTTATTATAACCACCCTTTCCTTCTCTCTGTCAATCTCTACCATTCTCTCTCTCTCTCTCTCTCTCTCTCTCTCTCTCTCTCTCTCTCTCTCTCTCTCTCTCTTTCTTTCTGGGTGTTGGGAATTTCTTCCCTTTCCGTTTATTTGATTTTGTTTCCCGGTGCAGATATAAATAATGGCAGCGGTGAATGCGGTTGGGTTATTAATGTCAGCTGCCGGGTTTTGTGGCCTGTGAATGCCACGCCAAGTGACTGTGTCAGTGTGACCTAGACCTCCCCCCCCACCACCTCCTACCCCGTATAATGTAACATGTTGAATTGAGCCCCCACACATGTCAGACAGTGTGTTAATAATAAACAGCGCCTGGGATATTATTATCTTCAGGTTGTGATATAAATAAAATAGTCTTGGATTCGGGGAGGGGGGGTGTAGGGGGGGGGAAGGTTAGACAGTAGCAGAGGGAGCGGTCTTTAGACAAAGGCGGCTCATTCTGAAAGTATTGGTCCTTTTTTTTGTCAAGCATCAAAGGATGGCGACATTTTTTTTTTAAACCGAGTCCCCCGGGGCGCCAACTAACGCCAGTAGAAACCAGGGCCGTGTCAAGGTATTCTTAGGCCGTCTGGCAGAAACGTTCAAACTTGTTTTGTGGGCCCAGGGTCAGATTACATAGGGGGAGCCCTCATATGATCGAATTTAATGGGAATTGAAACTTAAAGTGGGGCCCCTTATGTCCTGATTTACTAGTTCTGGTAGGCATTAACAAGTTTTTATTTTATAACAACAGAAGTCAACATTGTTTTCAAAGATTGGTTAAGACCATAGACATATAGTTAAGACAAGTTTGACGGATAAAGAATTATTTTTTTATAGTTAAGATCGATGTATACTAAGGAGGGGGGGGGGTCAATTAATTTCTCTTACATGACGAGAGGTTATCAACATTTTCTAGCTTAAAGAAAGCATTTTAATTTTAGAATCTATTTCTATATGAAGTAGCCCTATATGAAGTAGCCCTAACATACTATACATAATATTTATAATGGCTACTGATAAAAGCTTCTCTTAGTGTCTATACAAGTATGTAGCGTCGTACGGCAATGTTTTGCAGTATTCACCGTATAACTTTTAAAAATGTACAACATTATATAGTAGTATAAGGCATTGCATAGAAGTGTCTTGGAGTATTAAGCAGGGCAGTGCGATCTTTAGCAGTACAGCGATATACATGTATAGCAGTGTTTTGCAGTATAAAATAAGTATTTGCAGTGTATAGAAGTTTAGTAATGTATAGCTATACTGAAGTATATAGAATATAGAAGTAATTAGCAGCATATAGCAGTATATCACAGTTCAGCAGTATAAAACAATGTATTGCAACGCAAAGCAGTGTTTAGCAGTATAAAACAATCTACTGTAATGTAAAGCAGTGTATAGCAGTATAAAATCGGGAGTCAGTGAAAATTAATAACTACATACAGACTGCTGACCTCTCTGTCATATCTACAACAGGGCGATATATTTTTGCTCTTTTATTTTTTTGTTCACGTATAGTGAACATTATTCTCGTCATCTTTTTGACTTTTGAACTTTTTTACTTTTGACCTTTTTACCGTTATTTTTTGTCGAACGGACTTTTACAAAGAAAGTTCTTCTGAGACTTTTTTTTCTCGCCCTCTGAAATCAAAGTTAAAAACTAATTATTCCTTAATGTTTCAATAATTGTAAAAAATGGATATGAATAAACATACAAGTTTGATACAAGTGGAAGTTTTGGTCGTATCGTGGTTTTTTTCCTACCCTTACCCCCCCACCCCCACCCCTATACCTCACACTCTCCACCCCTTTGTTACCATCACTCCACCAATTACACCCCCCCCCCCAACCCCAACAGTTCCACTTATTTACAGACTTTGAGAGATCATTGATCAGATGGCATGTTACTGTGGAGTGGGGAGGGGGGAGGAGTGATGTGTGTGTGTGTAGACAGACAGAGAGAGACAGACAAGGGAGATAGTAGATGAAATGTTCTGTTACAGTAGCGGCCAAGGTCATTAGGGTCAGAAATTGACAGGGGCGTCATTATCGGTAAATATCACTTTCAAGTCGAGGGGGGGTGGGAGGGGCGATAACCGAGCTGACAGGCTGTCAAACCTGGGGAGATAACTTGTCAGAGAAGCTGATAATCATTATCTTCCCCTGTCTGCGAGACTTGTGGTCGAGTTGTTTTCTTGAGAACGTTATTAACCAGCACAGCGATGGGGGTCTGGCTGGCTCTTGAGTCGATTAGCGAGGGCAGGGTTGGAGATACACTCTGGGGCTTTTTTTTTGAGAACTCCCCTAGGGGGAAGGGGCGGGGGGGAGGGGGAAGAGAAGCGAGATGCGGGATGAGAAGTCACTTTTAATAAAGTCAGTTTTTGTGTGCCTGTGTACATGTGTGATTGTGTGTGTGTGTGTGTGTATGCGTGTCTGGAACGAGCTGGCTATCATGGAGGTCCAAAACGAGCGATGGTAAGTGAGGCCCCCCCCCCCAAAAAAAAAGCGAATCATGGTTTAGGGCTTTCCCGCTAGTTTTGGCGGTTTCTATTAGCAGGGTTTCTGCTTTTGAAGTTTATGTTGTTGGTTAAGTAAAAAGGTCAAAACATTTAATAAATGAGTTGAGTATTGTCACATTTTACGTTCAATCGAATTTATCAACATTTTTGTTATTGATTTAACTTTATTTCGCTGGTAGCGTCGTTCTTGGTGTGTCTCCGTTTGTCGGCAAGCCAGTCTGCCCCGTGAAACAATGTCGTTATTACAGGTTTGTTTTTGATTAATGTCTAGAAGCCAGTCAGGAGCGAAGCGAGCTTAACTCGAGCCCTGGGCACAATACCATTCTAGCGCCCCCCCCCAATTCGAAAACCATATAATATTTTATGTAAAATATACCATTTGGAGCCCCTTTGTGAGTAGCGATGGGGCATGATGCCCCCTGTCCCCCTCTCGCTACGCCACTGAGGGAAGCTAGTTGTTTTACGCCAACGAAAATAAATAAAATATTTGGGCTATGAATTTATCAATCTGGATTCAACAATAATATATCTGACTGAAGGTTCTGAAAAATTTTGAAGTCACACAATACAAATCCTTTACATACCCCCCCCCCCCCACGCTCCGTGTAAATAAGGGAACATATTTAGAATTAAGAGATGTCATGGAAACAGGGAATCGAGAGATGTCATGGAAACAGGGAATCGAGAGATGTCATGGAAACAGGGAATTGAGAGATGTCATGGAAACAGGGAATCAAGAGATGTCATG
This sequence comes from Bulinus truncatus, assembly GCA_021962125.1. NCBI lineage: Eukaryota > Metazoa > Mollusca > Gastropoda > Planorbidae > Bulinus > Bulinus truncatus. The sequence goes on along the minus strand of JAGDYQ010000259.1, from coordinate 882,346 downwards.
GAAACAAGGAATCAAGAGATGTCATGGAAACAGGGAATCAAGAGATGTCATGGAAACAAGGAATCAAGAGATGTCATGGAAACAGGGAATCAAGAGATGTCATGGAAACAGGGGAAAAAATAAACGAATAAACAAACACCCTTTGAATATAGCAACACTTTGAATATTTTTATGCTTTAAACTTCAATAGAATATTTCTTTATGGGATGAAATAATGCCGGCCTGTCTCTAGACGTTATGAGCTTCAACATATTCAGAAAACATTATCGAACGTCCACTATCAAAGTTGGAAGAAAGAAGCAAATCGAACATGTGCATTATTGATACGGCGTTGATTGATTTATTGCATGGATCAGACGAGGGAGACTTTCATCGTGCTCGTTTACATTCGTCTTTGTCAAACCTGGTCACACCAATTATTGATTTACATTTAATATTATTATTATTTTTTTTTTTTTTACAATGACAACTGTTAAATGAATGGTATTTATTTTACAAGAGGACCAACTCTTTTCGTTGTGATGACTTCAAAAAAAATTTTTTTTTTTGTACTATTACTGATTGTTTAGTAATTGCCATGTTTGACTTGGACATCATTTATCACTCTGTAAATATATCGTCTCTTATAATAATAATAATTATAGTAATAATGACCCTCCCATCCCATCCTCCCCCCCTCGCCCCTTTCTTGATCTCAAGACATTCTGTGTGGAGAGTGTCAACCCCTTCCCCTCCCCCCCCCTCCACACACACTGACGAATCTTTATATAATACCTGGGGGGATGGGGGTGATGGCATTGCCGAAAGAAAGAGCAGACAATTTATTCCCAATTAGTCATTTCTAGATAACTCTTGTGTCAGCCGGACAGTGCCACACCTCTCCCCCCCCCCCCGGCCCCGCGCCCCCGTTCGTCATCAATCAAAGGGACACAACTATCGCCATTTAGCCAGGATCACCGGGTATTTCCGCTAAATTAGTCTTTCCTTTTGTTGTCCTCACTTTGTGATGGGGGGGGGGGGGGTCGGGAGGGTGGTGGTGGTGGTGGTGGTGGTGGTATAGGGTTTGGACGAAGATGGACGACGTTTGGTAGTCTTATCTGTATTACGGTGAGCTGCAGATTGAGTAGGGGGGTGGGAATTGGGAGGGTGTGTATATGTGTGTGCGAGTGTGTGCTGGTTTAGGTACTGGTAATAGTGGTAATGGGGAATGGATGTACCATTCAGGAGGTGATGGAATTGGGGGAGGTGGTGGGGGGGGGGGTTCGGGAAATGTCAACTAATTCAACATTAACTCTAAAACTCTAAAACTCTAAAACTCTAAAACTCTAAAACTCTAAAACTCTAAAACTCTAAAACTCTAAAACTCTAAAACTCTAAAACGAGTCTTTCTCCAGTGTTCTTAATTGAAAGTAGGTCGCTGAAATAGATTATCGCCCGCCCCATTAGATGCCTGTTCTATTAGATGTTTGTACAAGTACAGTGTTTGGTGGGCTTTGTACAAGTACAGTGTTTGGTGGGCTTTGTACAAGTACAGTGTTTGGTGGGCTTTGTACAAGTACAGTGTTTGGTGGGCTTTGTACAAGTACTTACAGTGTTTGGTGGGCTTTGTACAAGTACGGTGTTTGGTGGGCTTTGTACAAGTACAGTGTTTGGTGGGGTTTGCCGCATCAGCCCCGGATCAATGAATAGACCTGTATTTCTGATCAATGAATCAATCAATCGTTCAATCAAATCTATCTATCTATCTATCTACCTGTCAATCCATCTATCTATCTGTCAATCAGTCTGTCCGTCCGTCTGTCTGTCTGTCTTTCACAATGAAGTGTGTAGAGTACTGTAGAGTATAATTTTCTCCGCTTCCTATTGTGTTATCGTCTGTCTATAATCTAATATCGGGCATTTAGTTTGAGTAATATGTCATGAAGTAAATTATTTACCTGTATTTCCCATTGTGGTTGTAGACTACTGGACATCCTCCCCCTTCGCCGCCTCCGTCCACATACGTATTAAACAATACCCCCCCCACCCTCAATCTCCATCCCACTCTCTTGAATCACCGCTGCACTCACTGTAGTTTATGACTGCCCTATTCTACAGCTTCCCACAACGTCATATCAATAATTCAAAAGCTCATTTGATGCCCAAGTGTCCAATCCAAAAAAGATTTTCTGCTTTTTTGTTTTTTTGTCCACTTTGTAAATGAGTTCCTGAACATTTCACACAAGTACAAATATTCTGGAATAAACTCAACTCTTCACCGTTTTGTGTGTTTTTTTTTTTTATTATTAAAATCTCAACGCAATAAATTAAAATACAAAAAAACAAAACAAAGCTACAACAACAACAACTACAGTGAAAGAAACGCAAATAAATAATTGACAACAAAACGTCCGCCCCCCTTCCGCCCCCGCCCCCCCCCTCTTCCCTTCCCCACAACTTTTAAATCAAATAGATAATTACCCCTTGCCAGTAAAGCAGCGGACTCGCCTTACCTCCCTTGGCACTCTATTACTATGTCACGGAGGATCACTCTACCCGTGTCATGAATCACGCACCACCGCGATTCACGCCCTCTCCCCCCCCTTTTAGATTTTTAAAAAGTAATTGTTGGAGAATTTATGAGTGACAACGATTGTTCCCCCCCACCCCCATTTTCCTCTTTTCACTGCTCTGTGTCTTGCAAGGGAGATCACCAAAGTAATGTCATCCAGACAGGTTTTAGCACACTATATTTTATTGGTCCCGGAATTAAAAAAAAAAATGAAGGCGAAATAAAGCAGAAAAAGGAGGAGGTTGAGTTGGGTGTGTGTGTGAGGGGGGGGGGACATTCTACTTAAAAAAAAAACAATGGTCGTAAAAAAACATTAAAATCCGGCAAGCCGGATGGTTGTTATTACAACATGAACAACAATAATGGAGGAATTGGGTGCGTATGAAAAAAATAAATAAAAATAAAATTTATTGCCTTTGGGTTTATCTTGTGGAGTTGTGTACAGGCTTGGGATAGGCGTATATTCTTTTATGTTAATTAGAGCTGTCAGTCGGACACCGAGGGAACTTGCTTGTTCTTAGTCGTTCAACACAACATTTGAACACTGGAATATATATATATATATATATATAATGAAAAGTTTTCTTTAAATGATTTGTTTGTTACTAATCAACTAGAGACGTAACATGATGTAGCCATCATGCAATAAGTGGCAGTACAGCTAGACAAGTTGCAAGTATGAGTACAAGTACAAATACCACAGACAGATAGGGGGATTAGATGGTTTAATCGATATGTGATTAGATGGATTATTTGATTGATAGGTAATTAGATGGATTAACTGATAGATAGGTGATAAGTTAATTGATTGATAGTTGATCGATTAATGACTAATCAGAGAATCGACCGACAAATATATAGATACATAAAGATGTGTAGGTGGACATTTTGTTTTATCTTTTAGCATTACACCAGGACATTGTGTATGTGTAGAAAAAAAGTTATTGAAAAGCGACAAAATAGACTTTTCCGTATGGTGGAAGCTTAGATAAAAGGAAACTTAAGATGAAAAGATACGTTATATAAATTAGAAGTTGTATATAAAAAAACAAAACTTGAGATAAAGAATACATTTTGGATACAAGAAATTTATGATACGAACAACGAAGTGGCTACATTAACATCAAGCGCCATTAGGGTTAGCGGGAGTACTCATTTTTTTTCGTGTAACGGCAATTATATTAGGGTTAGGAATAGGGTTAGGATTAGGGTTAGGGATAGGGATAGGGTTAGGGATAGGGTTAGGGTTAAGGATAGGGATAGGGTTAGGGTTAGGGTTAGGGATAGGGGTAGGGGTAGGGGTAGGGATTAGGTTAGGGTTAGGGATAGGGATAGGGATATGGATATGGATATGGATAGGGTTAGGGATAGGGATAGGGATAGGGATAGGGTTAGGGATAGGGATAGGGATAGGGTTAGGGTTAGGGTTAGGGTTAGGGATAGGGTTAGGGATAGGGTTAGGGATAGGGTTAGGGGTAGGGGGTAGGGTAAGTGTAAGGGCTAGGGATAGGGTTAGGGATAGGTTTAGGGTTAGGGTTAGAGATAGGGTTTGGGTGTGGAGCAATATCTATTGATGTCACCCGGAAAAAAAATACGAACTCCGTCTTGATGTTACCGTAGCAACGGCATACAAACAAAAGGAACTTTAAGATAAAAAAAAAATTAAAATAAATTTAGATGCAAACGAATCCTCAATCAAATCATCCTTTCAAATCGCCATAAAATCAATCGCTTTCCGTTTTCGGGACAGTGGTCATATTACAGTGTCTACTCACCTACAAGTAAATAGTAAAATAAAGTAGATAGGTGAGTCTCAATCCGTGCGTAGCCACGCAATGGTGGTCTGCACAGCTGATTCAATTGGGTCGCCACTCAATGGTGCTTTGCACAGCTGATTTAATTGGGTCGCCACGCAATGGTGGTCTGCACAGCTGATTTAATTGGGTCACCACGCAATGGTGGTCTGCACAGCTGATTTAATTGGGTCACCACGCAATGGTGGTCTGCACAGCTGATTTAATTGGGTCACCACGCAATGGTGGTCTGCACAGCTGATTTAATTGGGTCACCACGCAATGGTGGTATGCACAGCTGATTTAATTGGGTCACCACGCAATGGTGCTCTGCACAGCTGATTTAATTGGGTCGCCACGCAATTGTGCTCTGCACAGCTGATTTAATTGGGTCGCCACGCAATGGTGGTCTGCACATCTGATTTAATTGGGTCACCACGCAATGGTGGTCTGCACAGCTGATTTAATTGGGTCGCCACGCAATGGTGGTCTGCACAGCTGATTTAATTGGGTCACCAAAATGTTAACAATGGTTCAATCGTGGAAAGACACACTCAATCTGAACTATCCTTTCTTTCATCATTTCTCTCTCTCTCTCTCTCTCTCTTTCACTTTCACTCTCTTTTTCTTTTTCACTCTCTCTGCTCACTCTCACTTTCTCTCTCTCTCTCTCTCTGTCTCACTCTTACCCTCTCTCTCTCTCTCTCTCTCTCTCTCTCTCTCTGTCTCACTCTCACTCTCTTTCTCTCTCTCTCTCTCTTTCTCACTCACCCCCTTTCTCTCTCCCCCTCTCTCTCTCTTTCTATCTCTCTCTCTCTTTTCGGATGAGTAGTGAAAATTTTAAGAACAAGTGCAATAGATTAGAAAATAGATTCACAGGCAGAATACGTACCGTAGTCTCAGCTCACCGAAGCATTCCAGCACCTGTTCACACCTATTGCAGATACAGGTGGTCCACGCCGTGACAGGGTGAGTACTGTGTCTTTAACAGAATACAGAGAAATTCAAAACGACATTTACCTCCAGCTGAGGTGAACTGACGTCAGATAACAAAGTATCACCGTAGTAACCCTTTGTGTGGTCTTGAATTTTTATATGTGTTCAGTTTATTGTTTGTTCATTAAAATTTATCAGAAAATATTTTGCAAGTAAAATATTAGGCCCTGTATTTTTCGTATTTTGTTTTTAGAATAAAATAATGTATAGGGTATATATGTGTACATCTTCTTCACAAGCGAAAAATATGAATAAAATGATTTATTTATGAATCAGTAAAAAATGAGTTGTCAATTTATGAATATAGATCATTTATTTATAAGTCATTGAAATGAAATGTTGATGTATGAATATTAACTCAGGCATCACAGTTTAAGTCGCACAAATAAATGTTGAGTTATTGCCCTTTCATTACTTTTTTGTTAACGTAAACACGTATCAAGATGGAGGACTAGAACCATATAATTTATCGGCACTGCTGAATTTTTTTTTGTCAGTGCCAGGCCCACCGACAGAAATTTCGGGCCCCTGGGCCGGGTCTGTCACCGCCGCCCCCCCCCTCCGTGCTGATAATAATATTTTCAAAAGTTGATTGGCCAGCACATTCCGGGCCCCTAAAACTCGCCGGACCCCTGGGCATTTGCCCCCCCCCGTCCGCCCCCTCCCTCTCGGCGGGTCTGGTCAGTGCTAGACGTTTTCACGTCCAATGAATGTCAGCTGGCTTAAATCTTTGCCACGTCAGTTTCCTGTATGCCCTTATAGTCCCCCCCCCCGCCCCCCCCCCCCCCCCCTCCCCCCCTCCCCCCTCTCCCCGGCCCCCCCCCGGCCCCCCCACCCTCTATATATCTTCTGCACCCATAACATAGACATTGTAGCGATAATAATTGAATAAAACAAACTGAATACTGAATGGCTTATTCTGTGACGATCTCTTAGGACAGGCTTGGGTAAGCTATGGTCCGCGGATCAAATCTGTGTTTGGCCGTTTCGATCCGGTCCGCGCATTTGATTTGAAGTACAGTAAATTGCGTACGGACGGCCGAAGTTGAACATCTAGGTGCGGTTCAATTCAGGGCCAAGGGGGTTATACCCAATCCTTTGAGGCAGGGCCACTCGAGAGGAACGCTGGGCCCGTGGTACAGAGTTAGCTTCTGGCCCCCGTTGTACACTATTCTACTATTTTGTTTTAATTATTATTTAATTTCTACCAATCATAAATACAACAAATAAAAAAAAATTGGCGGCCATCAAATATGTCAACTGCAGAGAAAGCACTCATAGGACCTGCACTTGAGACAAACTCTTCCCCCACTCCCCCCCACCCCCACCGATAGGAGATATTTCGGTGAACTGACTGTAGAGCAACTAATAATTTGACCATGGTAAAGTGAGAAGGAAGAATTACCGGGAATGACGCTCGCCATAGACCAGCAGACGACACTCGCTCTAGGTACTGCTAAGGCCGGCGCTTTTTTTTTTTTAGCTGCAGTGATGTAATTCGAGGCATGGAGCATTTTGGGACTCTTCCCCCCCCCCCCCCCGCCATTGAGCTAATTGGGCAAAGTACATAGACCATAATTACACAGACCTATAAATGAAATGATTTCTTAACCCCCCCCCTCCCAAATAAACATCACATAGCCGCCATTTTGGAAATTACATACAAAATAGCCACTTCTCACCCATCCCTTCCCAAAGCCGTGCAGCAGATACTGTGTAATGGACACGCGTGTAAAGATGACACACACACACACACACACACACACACACATACACACACACACAGGGCTGTAACAATGTTGACTTCGATGCCAGAAACATTTTTTTCGTCACTACTTCTGTCTCCGATAACCCAATTAGTTCCGTGCAAAACTCGACAGGGGAGCCCCGCATCAGGAAATTAACTCCCTTGGAGCAACATGGCTACCCTCTGTTGGATACCGGATATTGAATGTGCAGGCCAAATTTGGAGTACCGGATGCCTCGGTCGGAAGCGAGCCTCCATGTTTTCTGAGGAGTGGGTGGGGGTGTGGGGGGTTTGGAATTCCTTGAAATTTTCAAGACGTGTTAAAACAACCAAGTCAACTACAGCTTGCATCGCCGGATTTAGGGGTGGGGGGTTAGGGGGGAGGTAGCTTGCCTGAACAAATACAAGTTGATGCCGTGTGAATAATTGATATCAAGAAAGTCGCGACAGCTTTGTGTTTGATGTAACTGAAGGGGAAGAACAAACTGGCAAATTGTTTCCGTCTGTTGGCCAGATATCACACATTGGTAGCAGCCAAATTAAAAAAAAACAAAATTATAATTGAGAATGACATTAGAAAAAATGAAGGGAGTAAAATTGAGTGACATAACTATAGGTGTGGGTAGAGAGACACAGAGAAAGAGAGAAAGAGAGAGAGAGAGAGAGAGAGAGAGAGAGTTCACTGGTTGCATGTTACGTGTATGTGTAAGCGTGTATGATGTGTATTACAAAAGAGCAGAGGCCGATCTAGCAGAGAGTGCGCCTAGTGCCACAGAGAACCCAATATTTTCATGGAAACTCTTCTTGATGTCGTTCTTTTTTTTAGTTGTGCAATAGTGGCTTCGGCACCTGGCCCCCATACAGCCTTAGTCCGCCTCTGCTTAATGAGATTGTGTGTAGGTGAGTTAAACGTGCTAAATTTTAACATAGAATTATACATGGGAGTTGTCCATACAGGTGTCCAGATGTCCGTATGTCCACGGGGGGAGTTGTCCATGAGGGAGGTGTCCATGAGGGAGTTGTCCATGAGGGAGGTGTCTGTGATGGTGTTGACCATGAGGAGGTGTCCATGAGGGAGATGTCTGTGATGATGGGAGTTGTCCATGAGGGAGTTGTCCACGAGGGAGTTGTCTGTGACGGTGTTGTCCATACAGGAGATGTCCATGAGGAGATGATGTCCATGAGGGAGAGGGAGGTTGTCCATGAGGGAATAGTCCATGAGGAGAGTTGTCCATGAGGGAGGTGTCCATGAGGGAGGTGTCCATGAGGGAGTTGTCCATGAGGGAGGTGTCCATGTGGGAGGTGTCCATGAGGGAGGTGTCCATGAGGGAGGTGTCCATGAGGGAGGTGTCCATGAGGGAGATGTCCATGAGGGAGGTGTCCATACAGGAGGTGTCCATGAGGGAGTTGTCCATGAGGGAGGTGTCCATACAGGAGATGTCCATGAGGGAGGTGTCCATGAGGGAGGTGTCCATGAGGGAGGTGTCCATGAGGGAATTGTCCATGAGGGAGGTGTCCATACAGGAGGTGGCCGTGAGGGAGGTGTCCATGAGGGAGTTGTCTATGAGGGAGTTGTCCATGAGGAAGGTATCCATGAGGGAGGTGTAATTGAGGGAGATGTCCATGAGGGAGGTGTCTGTGACGGAGGTGTCCATGAGGGAGGTGTCTGTGACGGCTTTGTCCATGAGGGAGGTGTCAATGGGGAGGTCCATGAGGGAGGTGTCCATGAGGGAGGTGTCTGTGACGGTGTTGTCCATGGGGGAGGTGTCCATGAGGGAGGTGTCTGTGACGGTGTTGTCCATGAGGGAGGTGTCCATGAGGGAGGTGTCTGTGACGGTGTTGTCCATGGGGGAGTTGTCCATGAGGGAGGTGTATGTGACGGTGTTGTCCATGAGCAAGGTATTCATGAGGGAGATGTAATTGAGGGAGATGTCCATGAGGGAGGTGTCTGTGACGGTGTTGTCCATGAGGGAGTTGTCCATGAGGGAGTTGTCCATGAGGGAGTTGTCCATGAGGGAGATGTCTGTGACGGTTATGTCCATGACGGTGTTGGCCAGGCATTCTACAGCAGGTGGCCTGTCAATAGCGGGGGGGGGGGGGGCAGGTAATACATTTTACTAAGTAGAGCAAATAAGCAGAGAGGGCCAGATAAAACGCTACGGGCTTGCAGGATGGTCCTGTATTTAAACACTTTTCAGTTAAAAGCCTTCAGTCTAAATGCAGACAAAAAAAAAACAGCAAAGTAATAAAAAGCCAGAAGAATATTTAAAATAGCAGCACAGAACAGAAGGCAAAATGAATTAGTTCCAGATTAAACCGGAGACATTTCTGGAATATACTAAGTAACGAAAATGTCATAAGACAGCCGTGCAGGTGTATTCATCATGTCATTATTATTCAGGTCATGGCCAGGTGTGTGTCCGCGTGTTAGTTCTGAATCATCAACCCCCCTCTCCCACCCCCACCCCCGGGGTCGAATAAATATTTTTTTTCAAAATTCCACATCTAAACTCCGTGACCGGTCAGTACTGGTACAATTTTTTATTTACTGTTCTGCCTCCTCAAGGGTTCTTAAAGTGTTAGTCGCGACCAGGGGCGTCATTTAGGGTGGGTGGAAGGCAAGTTTGGCGCAATAGCGGAGTCCCGCCATCCTTGGCAGTTTTTTCGTTTTCAATTCTATATATACTAGCTGTACCCTGCAAAACCTTTGCATAGAGTTATATCCCCTTAGGTTTGATCAGTAGGCTAGGTCGGCTATTTTTTGTTTCGGACAGATCCGATTTTTTCATGATTTTTATTACTATTGTTTACGTTTAACGATTTTAAACTGGAATACTGTTGTATTAATTCTTTACTTTTGATTCAACGCAGAACCCACATCGCTATTATTTATTTAGATTACATAAATTCCACCTGGAAACACCCAAATCCTCAAATCATTTTAGCCTGGTGTTCCTTAGAAGTGCGCACACAATTTCTTTTTGTTGTGACTGGCAAAGATTTATAGTGTCCGTGGAGTCTCCATGCAGCAGCCTAGTCTTAGCATTATGATCAATAACAACGGTCCTGCTTGTTGCTTACAAAAAAAAAAAACCCACAAAAACTTGAAAACAACTTAGATTTAAAAAGTCAAAATGAGGAAACATCAAGTGAACGTGTATCTAGGTCCGAGGTTCTCAAACTTTGTAGCGACCATGGGCGTCGCTAGGAATTTTTCCAGGGGGGGGGGCAAAAATTTTCCAGGGGGGCAAATAACAACTTTATGACATTTTTTTTAAATGTAAGGGGGGTGGGGCAAATGCCGCCCTGTTATATGACATCTTTTCAAAATGATTTGCCCCCCCCTTGACCCCCCCCCCCCCCATGAATACGCCCATGGTAGCGACTGTACCCACAACAAAAGGGGGCGAAAGTAATGTCATCAGTAACACTGACTAGTTAGTTCTTCTAGCTCTTGGTTGTTTTTTTTTTCGAACAAAAATATGTCGCTGAATACCCATTTCCCGTACGTACCCCTTGCGGGACACATACCACAGGTTGATAACCGGTGTTCTAATTGGTAGTTAAGGAAGAGAAGCGAAACGTGCATCCACCTTTTTCATTAATTAACTCTCTTGGATTCCCCGTGACAAGCAGATTTGACAAAAACAACACACCCCATACCCCAAATGCTGTGGAGGGCGAATGTTAGGTGCATGCATGGGGTGGGGGGGGAGAGGGGGGGGTAGAGGCGATTACTGTGTGAGTGTATGTGTGTATGGGGTGGGGGAGGGAGGGGTAGAGGCGATTACTGTGTGAGTGTATGTGTGTATGGGGTGGGGGAGGGAGGGGTAGAGGCGATTACTGTGTGAGTGTATGTGTGTATGGGGTGGGGGAGGGGGGGGGTAGCGGCGATTACTGTGTGAGTGTATGTGTGTATGGGGTGGGGGAGGGAGGGGTAGAGGCGATTACTGTGTGAGTGTATGTGTGTATGGGGTGGGGGAGGGAGGGGTAGAGGCGATTACTGTGTGAGTGTATGTGTGTATGGGGTGGGGGAGGGAGGGGTAGAGGCGATTACTGTGTGAGTGTATGTGTGTATGGGGGAGGGGGGTGGGGTAGGGGTGGAGGCTAATGTTCACCGTGGACTAGGTGATGGCGGGCACGTCAGTTTTCTGAGTGAATGCCAGCCCGGGGAGATGTCACAACACAGACAGGGGTCCATCATTTTTGATGGTAGCGATGGTTGGATACGAGATAGCCCAGTTATGACATGAATAGGATCCAGGTAGGGATGTGTGTGGGGGGGGGGGGAGTTTGTCAAAACTCACCAGTGAAATCCTCTTTGTAGCCAGTGTTGTAGTTACAGGCATTTTATTATATTTTTTTTTTGACTGGATTGCCTCGCTGCTCTTTGTCGTCGCTCCTTACATTAACGGCTGCTGGAGACGTGCAAGACAGGCTTGAAACAACTTACAACAGCGCAGTTTGATTGGTTGTTATGTCTTTGTGATGTCATCGGATGCATTAAGCTGTTAATGGCTTAACAAAGGAGAGAGATGCACAGAGAGAAAGAGAGAGAGGGGAGAGAGAGAGAGAGAGAGGAGAGAGAGAGAGAAACAGAGAGAGAGAGACAGAGGGAGAGACAAAGGGAGACAGAAAGAAAGACACAGAGAGAGAAAGAATAGAGAAAGAAAGACGGAGAGAGAGAGAGAGAGAGAGAGAGAGAGAGAAAGAAGAGAGAGAGAATGCTGGAAATCAACAACAATGAGAAAACAATGAGGACTAAGAATTATCTTATACACAACTATCAGTGGATACATGACATCGAGCCTGTAATGTACGTCCTCATGACTTTTTACTATGATTTTTATGATTTTTTTTACAATGAGACACCAAACTTAGTCTCAAGACACGAAGACATGGAGACAAAAAAAGTGAGACACAAAAGTGAGACACAAAAGGTAGATTGATACCTAATGAACTCTTGTGTCGTCCAATCGTTCTGTTCAAGACAACGGGACGTAATTCGTTACAATCTCAACCTGTCCACGGTCAAGTGCAGCACGTGGGTCATGCCCCTTAGGGAGGCTGGGGGGAGGGTGAGCAGGTGAAGTATGGCTTGAGTAGACTTTGACCCTATCTGGCCTTTGGAAATATTTGGAATTTTTTGAATAATTGTAGCACCCATGTTACGTTGTAATGACCTTTGTCAAAGTCAGATGCTAGAGTTAGTTCTCTCTCTCTCTCTCTCTCTCTCTCCCCTCTCTCTCTCTCTCTCTCTCTCTGTGTGTAGTTGCAATTATCATTATTAGTAGCTCCCCGTACCAAATTGAAGACAATCGTCTGCTTTTAACAAGAGTGGACTTTGACTAATGGCCTTGTCTGAATCTAGTGGTACATCTGATGTGACCAAGTGTGCGTAGCCAATCTAATTACGTTAGTTCAGGATGAAGGGTTCTCACATTTTACTGACCCCCCCCCCCCACGATGTATTTTTAGTATATTTCACGCCCTTACATTGAACGCAAGGTAAGAGAAACTGAGTTATCAGCATGCGTTTTTTTTGTTCATAACATTAATTTAGAATTAAATACTGAAATACCTATGTACAGGTGGACAATAGGTATTTCGATGTACATTCCAAAATTGTGGGCGCAGGCCTCGACCCCGGAGTACACTCCGTAAAACCCCCAACCCTGTCTTTGTCAACAGTTTTGTCTCTTTTTGACCTAATTCATTGAACTCCTTCCGGAGCAAAGGGCACCTGCAATTCTGCAATCACTAATGCAGCGCACTCTGTTTTTATTGGTCGGTATATTATCACGTGTTTTAGAGCTCTCCTCGATCCCATTCCCTCCCCCACCCCCACCCCCAATAGTATCTGTGACTTCTGCTATGCACCTGACGCAACCTCTTCCGACATTTGGTTGTGACTCCGTGTCTCCAGTGCTGGGCTTGATTCGACCCCCCCCCCTATTACTCTCCTCCACTCACCTTTCCTGGGTTTCCAATCAAACGTGTTAGACCTGGCTTCATTTATTTTTCGTTTAAGGTTAAGAATAGGAGGGCGTCGAACGTGGGGGGAATGGGGGGGGGAGGTTCGGAATAACCACCCAACGCGCCCCCCCCCCCCAGAGTAAGCCATAAAAACCAACAAACAGCTTGCTGACACCTGACAAGAAATACCTTCAGGCTGTAGCATCCACTGTGTCGACTATCACAGCACACCTGGAAGTCATCCTTGTTATCCGCCTAAACAACGATTAACGCCACCCCCCACCCATAACCCCTATCCACTCACTGAGCAGTGAGCACCTGAACTAATGATGTCATGTCTGTGTGATGATTCTCTGATGTCTGTGTGATGATTGTCAGATGTCTGTGTGATGGTTGTCTGAAGTCTGTCCATGTGATAATTGTCTGATGTCTGTGTGATGATTGTCAGATGTCTGTGTGATGGTTGTCTGAAGTCTGTCTGTGTGATGATTGCCAGATGTCCATGTGATGATTGTCTGATGTCTGTGTGATGGTTGCCTGAAGTATGTCCGTGTGATGATTGTCTGATGTCTGTGTGATGGTTGTCTGAAGTCTGTCCGTGTGATGATTGTCTGATGTCTGTGTGATGGTTGTCTGAAGTTTGTCCGTGTGATGATTGTCTAATGTCTGTGTGATGATTGCCAGATGTCCATGTGATGATTGTCTGATGTCTGTGTGATGGTTGCCTGAAGTATGTCCGTGTGATGATTGTCTGATGTCTGTGTGATGGTTGTCTGATGTCTGTCTGTGTGATGATTGTCTGATGTCTGTGTGATGGTTGTCTGATGTCTGTGTGATGGTTGTCTGATGTCTGTGTGATGGTTGTCTGAAGTCTGTGTGATGGATGTCTGATGTCTGTCTGTGTGATGATTGTCTGATGTCTGTGTGACGGTTGTCTGATGTCTGTGTGACGGTTGTCTGAAGTCTGTCCGTGTGATGATTGTCTGATGTCTGTGTGATGGTTGTCTGATGTCTGTCTGTGTGATGATTGTCTGATGTCTGTGTGATGGTTGTCTGAAGTCTGTCTGATGGTTGTCTGATGTCTGTATGTGTGATGATTGTCTGATATCTGTGAGACGGTTGTCTGATGTCTGTGTGATGGTTGTCTGATGTTTGTCTGTGTGATGATTGTCTGATGTCTGTGTGACGGTTGTCTGATGTCTGTGTGATGGTTGTCTGAAGTCTGTCCGTGTGATGATTGTCTGATGTCTGTGTGATGGTTGTCTGATGTCTGTGTGACGGTTGTCTGATGTCTGTGTGATGGTTGTCTGAAGCCTGTCCGTGTGATGATTGTTTGATGTCCGTGTGATGGTTGTCTGATGTCTGTATGACGGTTGTCTTATATCTGTGAGACGGTTGTCTAATGTCTGTGTGATGGTTGTCTGAAGTCTGTCTGTGTGATGATTGTCTGATGTCTGTGTGATGGTTGTCTGATGTCTGTCTGTGTGATGATTGTCAGATGTCTATGTGAAGATTGTCTGATGTCTGTGTGACGGTTGTCTGAAGTCTGTCCGTGTGATGATTGTCTGATGTCTGTGTGTTGGTTGGGGCCCGCTAGAACAATGGGGACTACCTACATTTCATCACGCACATTCATAATGTCCCATCACAGTTGTAACAATATTACGAGCATCTTTTATTCAACTTAGTCAATGTTGTTATTTATTTACTTAAATTTTATTCTAAATGGATCAAATATTTATTTTCCAAATGTTACAATGTTACTATGCTACATCTACAAATCATAAATGAAAGAAAAAGAAGATAGAAAATAACATTTTTCAAATTGTTGCCCTTGATGTGATGGAGGTGTAAGTGTGCCAGACAAGAGACAAAAAAAAACAGAAAAGTTTTATTATTTTCATTCCCAGAAATGGTTCCTCACAGGCCAAAGTGGCAATCAATTTTCCCGGCGTCTCAGATTTCTTGCAGGAGCCACTCGTCTGTTTATCTCTGGTATAATGGAGCCGTCAGGGATAAACAAGTGACATATCTATATGCCATCTGTCATCCAGCTTGTCATTTCAAAAGAAAGACAGAATAATTACATACGTTTATTAGGAAAGGGTGCTGGCGGTGGGTGGGTGGGGGAACAAGCCACGTAGACTTCACACGATATTTCGAAACAAGGGAAAATTGATAGATTGATATTATTGATTTAGAAATATCAATTGTATTTTTTGTTGTTGTTGTTGTTGATGTCTGTGAATTATGTAGTAAACATGATGACGTTATACTTTGTTTCTGAAGCAGAATGAGCTTATGGCGTCATTTCAATGAATATGTTGGTAACTGGACATAATCTCGGTGCGCACAATTTAAAATAAAACGGGATTTCAAAGTTATTTGCGAGTTTTTTTTTTAAAGATATGAATGTAAGGACACACAATATCATCATTTGTGTGATTTGATGGCCTAGTCGTTAGATAACTGGCCCGCAAACCAAGAGATCTTGCTCTTCTGCTTATAATACAATAATAATTAAAATAAAAAAGATTAGACATGGGCTGTTTGATTGGGGCTATGGGCCCCCTCCCTCCCTTTCACAGGACAACCCCCCCCACAGCAACGAGAAAATGACATGTAAATGGACAATAACTTGAATCAGTGTTGAGCCTCTATACTAGTGGGCTCTTATACCAACATGCCCTACTTACAAGTGAGCCTATGTACTAGTTTCTCACAATGTACGGTCAGCAGACGTTGTATTCTGTTTATTTACTTGTGTGTGATATTCTACAATTATAGAAAAAGAAATATACATTTCTCTTGTTTTATAAACAGAAGATTTAATAATAATAATAAATGTGAATATTTGTTTCCATGTCTCAGCGGTATGTACACAGTCCTTTATAATCCACATCATTCACGTTGTGTTCATTGAGTAGTTTTAATAGCTAGACAAGAAATCAAACACAAAAAAAAATTACTTAGTGATAGTGTGTGCCAGGAAAGCACTAAACTGGCCAGAATTGTTTATATATATATATATATATATATATATATATATATATAGGGAAACGTGCAGCGGTGGTTACAGAAAAATAATACAACTGGAGTTGAAAGGGTTCAAACGATCCGGCCAGTTTAAGATGTATTTGAACAAGTGATCTTTTAGTTTAGTCTAACAATGTTGTGTGTGTGGGGGGGGGTAATCTGTGGTGGGCGTAGCCGGTGGTGAAAATGGGGGTGAGTGGGTGGAGATGAGTTGGGGGAGGGGGGTCTATTGTGCGGATCAAAGAAATAGAAAGGAGTGGATGGAAAAGAGGGTGGTGGTGGGGGTGGAGAGTAGGTCTAGCCAACACAACCTGGGTCTTTTGTGAATGAATTGATTCGTTACGTATGTTGAAATATTCCAGTAAGTCACTGAGATAAACGACTTAACACAGTAAAGTAATATATCAATAAAATTGATCGTCATGGCTTTTTTGGTGTCGACGTTGAAATTATTGTATATACAAACATAAGGACAATCCTCAAATAACACTTCCATCAACATGTGCAGAAGAAAGAGGAACAAAATACATGCGTTGGTAGCTCAATGACAATTCGGGGGCCCACATTCATTGCTGTCTAATTGAGAATACATCGCATGTATCCAGAACACAGAAGTCTTCATGGAACAGTGGTTCTCAGGGTGCAAGACGCGACCGTATGGGGCTAACACACCTGCCCAGGTGACTCTACCCCTCTTCCTACGGTCTCAGGCTTGTCACACCGGCCCTGGGTAAACTACTCACCATCATGAGCCTTTGGCGGTTATCAAACCGGCCCTGGGTGCACACCAAAAAATAACAATAACAACAACCCAACGATGACTAAATAATTAAAAGTTTAGACCAGGAGTTGTCTTCAGAACGCAGTTTCAGTAGGACATGTCGCTTGAACGCAGTTTCAGCAGGACATGTCGCTTGAACGCAGTTTCAGTAGGACATATCGCTTGAACGCAGTTTCAGTAGGACATGTTGCTTGAACGCAGTTTCAGTAGGACATGTTGCTTGAACGCAGTTTCAGTAGCACATATCGCTTGAAC
Organism: Bulinus truncatus; assembly: GCA_021962125.1. NCBI lineage: Eukaryota > Metazoa > Mollusca > Gastropoda > Planorbidae > Bulinus > Bulinus truncatus. The sequence continues at coordinate 865,211 of JAGDYQ010000259.1, read as the reverse complement.
GCAGTTTCAGCAGGACATATCGCTTGAACGCAGTTTCAGCAGGACATGTCGCTTGAACGCAGTTTCAGTAGCATCCACTAGTGGACAAATTTCAGTAACAACCATCTTTACAATTACCATACTCCTTCACATACAGATGCAGTCTGGCTTCCTCATCTTTGGCCTTAACGAGAGTTAATTTATTTACAGTTAGACTAATCAAAGTTAGACATTTCCACGTAACCATTTCAAATGAGACATTTCATATATTTTTAACTTGCTAAATATGTTAATACTAGCTGTACCCTGCAAAACCTTTGCATAGAGTTATATCCCCTTATGCTTGATCGCTAGGCTAGGTTATTTTTTGGTTTCGGGCAGATCCGATTTTTTTCATGGTTGTATTTTAAACTGGTATACTGTTGTATTAATTCTTTACTTTCGATTTAACGCACACTGGAAATGAGTATTATTATATATGATACTAATAATAGTAATTAAATAACAAAATATCGAAGTGGATTTCACTGTACAAAGCCATTTGGCATTACAAGTCACCAATAACTAAAGAACACGTGTTGTTAAATGTACAACATACATTTTATTTTCTTGTAATGATATCGTTATATTGTAATAATTCAACATAATACATTTTTTTTTCTAATATAAAAAAAAACAACAATTTTACTATTTCAAATATTCGCTCTTTTTACTAAAGACCACCATAAAAGAAAAAAGCAAACTAACTTTGAATTATCATAAATGTAAACAATGATATTAACATGATTCCATGAACTTTTGATATCAATTACATATCTCCAGTGTTGCTGAACTCTTTTCTTTTTTGGAAACCGATTACTATACAATGTGAGTGACGTCAGCAAACAGTCACAGACAACTCTGAACGACAGGTAGTCTATATCCTCAGTAATCCCCCTTGATCATTTCTGTTCAACAGAAATGACAAAGAGTCATTTGACAGCAGTCATTTTTTTGAAAGATAATTTTTTTAAGAAAGGAATATTAAAAAAATATTTAAAAAAAAATTAGAATAAAAGGTCAAAATGTATGAATGAAACGACGTCTGCTTCTGTCAATTAAAACTCTTAGACAAATAAAAAAAACTGGCGGGTTTTTTGTATCTTTTATTTAAATATCAAACAATCTCCGTATCGATACATCAAAGGAGAGAAAATAAAGACATTTTTTAAAATAATATCTGCCGTCTTATTACTCAACAATATGACGCCGGTGTCAATGTTTTGAAAATAAAAAAAATGATGTTTTAGCTCACCTTACTTTAGCCCCGCCCTGTTTCAATTATTGTTCCTGTATATGATATGGCTAAAAAAAAAACAGAAAAAAAAATCTTCAGGGCACGAGATCAAAGCTATGGAAGCAGCATTTGGTCAATTAATCAGAATTACATGGTGGGTACGTTGACACATCACACCGAGTGTAAAACCATTTACAAATAAATGAAAAATAAAAGGGGGAAAAGGGATTTAGGGGGGGGGGGTTGAAAAGGAAAAAAAAACACAAGAAATATGTCAAAACAGGCTTCCGTAGATAAGGTTCAAAGATAGTGACTCAATTTATCACGGTACAAATACAACAAGGATGTGCCATAGTTTTCGCTACTTTTGGTTTACGCAGAGAAAGAGAAAGAGAAACCCACACTTGTTTGCAACAAGGATGGCTTTAGTTAAGTCCAAACTCACAGAACCGTTGGGTGAGCTGTTGGCAAATATTTTTTTTTTATTTTCAGAGGTCAGTGTTTTCAGCTTGGAGCTTGAGACGAAACGTTCAATAATTGTTTATACCTGAACTTTGACCCTCTAAAGCTTGAAGTCAATTAAAACAGCAGGCCAATTTTTTTTTAATTTAAATATTATTTATGTATATAGAATCAAGCACTACAAAAAATATTTAGTAAATAAAACAAAAGCAGCAACGACTTAAAACAACGTAATGAAATCATTTGAAAATTACCACTTGAATCTGTCAGAATGTCAACGAAGAACTAACTACACGTGGCTCATGTTGATCTTAGACTTCTTGTCCCTGGGGTAGTAAGAGAAGTAAATGGGTTGCGCTTTGGTAGCACGACCTGCATGCTGTGGATCACGGGTTCATCTCCCGTTGGGACTATCCGCAATAGTTGGAATGAAAAAAAATGGCAGTGGTTTTTAGGATTTAACCGAGATAAACATCTCAACCTTTCAGGGACTTTAAATAAATAATATAAAGAATAGCGATTTGGGTTCTGCGTTTCATCGAAAGTAAAGAGTTAATACAACAGTATTCCAGTTTAAAATACAATCATGAAAAAAATAGGATATGCCCGAAACCAAAAATAGCCTAGCCTACCGATCAAGCTTAAGGGGGTATAACTATATGCACAGATTTTGAAAGGGTACAGCTAGTAAATAAATATTATGGTATACATTTCGTCAACAATATATTGCGATATAAATCATTTGGTCAGTCGCTCCAAACTGGTCTATGTGAATGTAATGTGTGTACAAGAAATTTGAAAATCCCAGCATAATGACCCTGTCTGTTGGGGAAGGTCAGTTGGAGCCTGTTTATTGAATGGATTCACAAGTAACCACCGTGGTCCAGATAATCAGCACCGTCGTGTGGTAGTTACAGGCATTGATAAACAGCACCGTCGTGAGATAGTTACAGCCAGTTCTTATGGCCCCCATAAAACATAAAAAAAAATAATTAAGTTTATTTTTTTTTTTTGCGCCGCCACTGCCAGCATGACATGGTGTCGTGTACCTGCCACATCAGCTTTATTTGCGGCGCTGATGCATGTGAGCCATGCCTACGAAGTGGTGGAGAAAGTGTGCCTGCTACATCTACCGGCAAGGCAGAGTTAAAAAATTTTTTAATACATACCTAGACTGGCCAGACCAGAAGGTTGTTTGTACAAATAATCAGCCATAATGACAATACAAGAGTGTAAAGGTATTTTGGCGACGGTGGTGGTACTGTGGTCAATACGGATAATCCTAGATCAGGGGTGGGCAAACTACGGCCCGCGGGTCGCATGCGGCCCTAAAGCGTATGTTATGCGGCTCGTAAGTATGTACATATTGCGAGTGTAAATGCGAAATTAATGACAAAATACATGGTTATTACCATTAATTCATATATTCATTCGTTGTAAATTGTAATTGAAGGAGACATAATATATATGCAGCCCGCTGATAACAATCAAGTTTTCAATGTGGCCCACCGTAGAAAAAGTTTGCCCACCCCTGTCCTAGATCATAGTATTCACAGCTTGCTTTGGTGGCAGGTGTAGTCGGCACACAAAACTCTTCTACTCATGCACATAATCGCAGCCTGATATGAGCGGAATTGGTTAGGCACATTACACCCTGCACTCTGTCCGTGTGCCCCCCCCCCCCCCAAAGACATCAGATGCGCTCTGCGTACAAGTACCGATGATTGGATAAAGTTATTACCATCATTTATAGTCATTAATTGACGTTTTTCTAGTGCTTTTAAATTAACATACATACACACAGGCACACACACACACACATATATATATATATATATATATATATATATATATATATTATATATATAAGCAGAGAATTGATATTTCAAACAATACACACACACACACACACCATTCGATTAATTCCCTTTTCTGGCGCCGATGAACGTATAAAAACAATTTCGCCAATTCGTTTTAAAATGAACAATTGCAAGTTTTATGACACAGAAAGAAAGACATGCTCTATTTTAACATGTCATTATTCTGCGTAATTAAAACAGACAGACCAATCAAAGACAGCGTTAAAATACCATTACAACTGGAGGGGGGCGGGGGGGGGGGTTAGCGAGTGCCAGGGACAGATAACTCTGCACTCACTGCCACGTCTGCTCAGTGAGTGAAAGATGCAGATACAATAAATGCGTTTATCTCGCTTTCTTTCATTTACCTGGTGAGACGGTGTGAGAGTTAAAGGAAAACAAAAAACTATTCGAAGGGGGAGAGGGACTCCCCCCCCCACCCTCCGTCCTCGCGCACGAGAGAGAGGGAGAGAGAGAGAGAGGGTTAATGTGCATTTAATAGACGGTCGTGTCCGCCAAAAGTCGTAAGTCAGCAAGGCATTTAGCGCGGCAACTAAAGTCAATCAAAGCCGAGCCGAGAGGGTGTGCTCGCCCGGGACGTCACGGGACTGACAGAGCCAGCTGGTTTCATTAACGGCAATCGTCCGAAGCCTCAATCGTTTGTCACAATTTCAAGGGAATTAACTCGCGGTGCCTGTTAGATAATGTCGCCTGCCAAGAGATAAGTCTGGCAGTTTATATCATGAGTGGCGGGAAAAGAAGGTTTTTTTGTATGGGCTTATAAAAAAAAATGGAGGCCAATAAAAAAAGAAGCAAATAAATAAAATGTGATTGTATTTTTTATGTTTTTAGAAGAAAAAAAAATGAACATTGCAAGACGGTGGACAATTGTGTGTGAAAAATAATTTTCTGAGCTTTAAAATAATTTGTATAATTTTATACAAGTTCTATAGTTGGGCTCTAGAGTTGGGCTTCGAACATTTTTCTAAAGGAAAACCCCAGTAACATATTATTTATGAGGTAAATCAGGGTCGTGGTAAAGGCCCGAGTGGGGGGGGGGGCATGAGTACGGAGGTCCTAGGAAGGGGGCAAGAGATGTACCTAGTTATAGAACACTTTAGTTCAAGTAAATCTTTGATTTGCATCAATACATTCAGACATGATGTGGTCAGTTCAGTCTGATGTATTTTCCAGTAGTGTTGTGGTCAGGTAGTCTGGTGTTTTGTCCAGTATTGTTGGGTTCCTGTAGTCTTGTGTATTGTCCAGTATTGTTGTGGTCAGGTAGTCTGGTGTATTGATCAGTATTGTTGTGGTCCTGTAGTCTGGTGTATTGACCAGTATTGTTGAGAACATGCAGTCATTTCTGTTTGTTGAGGACCCCTTTGAGGGTATCCTTGGCTTGTTGCTAAGAGTATGAGGGCTGACTCAACGGTGACCCGTATTTGTATTTGTGTTTCTACCACGCACAGTCTCACCAACAATTAAACGTACAACAAGTGACGATAATCAATCCAACAAGTGTGTACAGCGACACAATATATTTATTTACAGAGACCCCAGTCCGTAACAGAGATCTGGTGGTCTTTAAAATCATAAGCAAAGTAATCCAAAAATGTCAAAGATTAATCCAGTATCAATGATCAGAATTAAAGGGACGTTCTCTCAAACGATCACCCTTCTCTCTCTCTCTCTTTCTATCTCACTCAGAGACACAGCAATCGACTAGCTATCACTCAGTCGGATTGCGATTCACAAATCGACTCTCTCACCCGAGAGCCCACAGTCGAATGTCTACGAATCTATCTTTCATTCCTCAAATCACTTTCTTCCACGTGACCCTTAACCAATCAAATATAATATATGTTTCTTTCAAACTTTCAAATGAGGGAGTGGAGCCTAGATGAGGAAGGGGGGGGGGGAGAAGTACGTCGTATAGACAAAGACAGTAGTAACTGGACATCCATCCCTTTGTCGGCAATTGACCCGGGCCGAGTGACCAGGGAGAATTCCCCGTGGACTGTAACGTGTTTCTGTTAACTACCGTCCTACTCAACGGCGGAGGTTTCGCTGTCCACCTGGCTGATGACGCAATTACGAGGGTGGGGTAAAAAAAGGTGGGGAGAACTTGGGAACGGGAACGTATATTATTATACATGGTATAACATATACATCTTAACGTTAGTAATACTATTAAGCTAAGGGTTGGAGTAAGGGGATGGTTTCGACAGATTAGTCACAACCCGTGACACTGTTGCCTACACACGTAGTATGGTGTTGCCTACATGTAATGTATTGTGTCATGTACTGTATCACCTAAATGTACTGTATTACCTACATTAACTGTATCACCTACATATACTGTATTACCTACATGTACTGTAATAAATACATGTGCTGTATTTTTAAAATAGATGTAATGTAGTATATTGTTATATATTGCCTTCAAGTAGTATATTGTTATATATTGCCTTCAAGTAATATATTGTTATATATTTCCTTCATGTAGTATATTGTTATCGTACATACATCGACAAACTGCGGCCCGCAGCTCGATTGCTGTCCCTCTGATTTTTTCAATCCAACTGGCGCATTCAATTTTAGTTGTTTTCAGTCAGCATCCTTTGATGTCAAAACTCCATCTTAATGCTCCCGGTCCTTCCCTTAAGTCAGGGGTCGGTAACCTTTGGAGACGGAAAAGGCAAAAGTTAAAATTTGCATTTTTTCTCAGTTTTTAAGAGCCACTAAAATTTTTGTTTCAATATTATGGTATTTGATTAGGCCGCGATTAGACACCGAAAGAGCCGCTACTTGACATGGAAAGAGCCGCAGGTTGCCAACCCCTGCCTTAAGTTAAATATCTCAACTCAGTGCGGGCCCTTGATTCAAAACGTTTGCCCTACCCTGTTATAGTCCCTAAGTGTGTTATATGGTGTAAGTCCTACACTTACTATGATGTACTATAAGAACACTACACAGGATTGTGTACTCAAGTACTTTCCACATCAAGCACCGCGGCCGTCTTGGACCACTGATTGTATCACCGGAGTGAGCAAACCAAGCATCCTAAATACTCCTTATCAAACGCCACTAGTAAACATCACTTAAAGGGGAGGCAATCTTCAACTTCCACCCGACACACGCACACAAAACTTCCCCAGTATACGCCTCTGATACACAGATACCGCTATAAAAGCCGCGGCTATTTCTGAAACACCAAAAGGTGTGACTTTTCAGACTTCTGGAGAAACTTTTTTAACTGGCGTCAAGAATGAAGCTATGTTTTTTACTTTTTTTTTTTAAACAACAGGTGAGAAGATTGCTCTCCACAATTTACCTTCAGATCCGAAACACACAAAAAAAATATCTGACAGTTTGTAAGACCACGTGATGAAATTATCACCTGAGTCACGTGTCTGTACTCACTCACTTTAACTTTTTTTGTTTCTTTCTTCAGGGGAGTTACTATATATGCTGTTTTTTTTTTAAACATTTCCTGTCGATCATTAGGCACGTTCGGCATTAAATGGAAGCCGAAACGTTTCCTTGACAACGAGGACTGTTGTTGATTGGTCCATGTGCCGAGTTCTATAAAAAGAAATGTGTTCCACTGAGTAGCTAAAAGGCCAAAAAAAAAATGTAGACATTCTGGGCGGAAACTTTCTTACCCCCTTTGGGACCTAGTCGATGACTTCCAGACATGTTTTGGGGCCCATCGAGTGACTTTATTTTCTGAGATATTTTGGGGCCCGTTTTTCAGTGACTTTACGCTCTTAAGTATTTTGGGGCCCAAGACAGAGACTTCCAGAAATATTTGAATGGTAAAGAACAGTAGCATAACTAGCGGGTCGCCAGGTGAACGACACTAAAAATGCTGCCCCTTGCTGGAGCCATAATAAGTGCTCCCATGGGCGGGCAGCCCCTCCCTTAAAAACTCCACTGGCAAAAATAAAAAACAAAACGTTTTGATGAAGACAGAGCGTTACTGAATGAGACAGATTACAGAACGGTGGTCTTACTTTGAGCGTGACAGACAGATAGTAAAAAAAGTAAAGAGATGAGATAGAGGAGGGAAAACAAAAAAAAAAATGAAAGTGGGAGGTGGATAGAACCGTTGATGTGTTTAATGACACGCGGGGCACACCTGGTGCTGATAAATTCTCCACATGTGGCCACGTTGAAAACAAGTCAAAACAGAGCACAACCAAATGAAAAAACATGGCTACCGGACTGGCTGAGAATTTTAGGTTTTCCATGGCCGCCGCATGAGGGTACGATTGCCAGGCCGCCCACACACTCATTTCGCCTGTTTGATACGACCCGAGCCATTAATTGTTGATGTACGTTGAACATAATATTTATTCATGTGAACAATTTACTTTGAATATACCCATCTTCTCTTTATCCGGTCCTCTATTCAAATTATTACTCTTTATCCGGCCCTCTATTTAAATGTCTACTCTTTATCCGGCCCTCTATTTAAATTTCTACTCTTTATCCGGCTCTCTATTTAAATTTTTACTCTTTATCCGGCCCTCTATGTACATTTCTACGCTTTGTCCGGCTCTCCTGTTAAATTTAAAATACCCATTTCCGATTCACCCCTGACGATAAGGTTGACATTGTCTTCTCTGAATGCCGCTCGACAGAAAGATTACGTTTAGCCTGTCCGTCACTTTGTTCATACATTTCAATTTGTAGTACTCCATGATCTCTCTCTCTCTCTCTCTCTCTCTCTCTCTGTGTGTGTCTGTGTGTGTGCATAATATTGGCCCCTTTCATGTACCGTTTGTCACAAACACGCGTATCTGTCACAGCCTCATCTGTTATGCACTAGCTTATCTACCTGAAGCATTTGTGGATCTGTATGTCAAAAACTTTAAACGATTAAAAAAAAAAGGTTAAATTCTTGATGTACTTTAATCAAAACTTTGTATACTCTTTTAAAAATACGATTCCATAATCTTCACCCCCCCCTTCCCCCGACAACCTATTTGTAAGTTAAATAAGGCTTTTATGGGTTAGCAGCAGTCATATGGTTCACTATTTTCGAATATTTTTGTTTTATTAATGTCTTATTTACAGTAAACAGTAAAAAATAAATCGCCTGGATAACGTGAAAAAAAAACAATAACAATAAATCATAATGATTTTAACTTACAGAGAAATAGTCAATGAATGTAATCGATTAACATTTGCATTACGCTTTTATTAAATCTTTAAACCCCCCTTCCTTCATATTCCCCTTTTCTTTTTTTCTGGAATTCTAAATACATTTTGGAATGTCCTCTCAGTTCAAAATGTTTAGAACCTCATAAAGTACGGGCGAACAGACAGGAGAAAAAAATCAGAGGGTGGAAGATGGAAGAACTTGTTGAAAAGCACGGCCGCGCACCCTTTGACACGGCGTGTCAACGGACGGGGGCGGGGAAGGTGATGACGTATGCGCCGAATGTGATGACGTCAAGATATCTCCGCGCTGATGGTGGGTTCAAGTGATGGAATCTTTCAGTAGACGAGGGGAGCGCTGAGAAACAAGAGAGGTGGGGGGAGGGGGGGTTATGGGGAAGGACGGGGAGAAGTTTTAAAAAGAAAGATCAAGAAGTGCTTCGACAAATAGTTTGTTCCAAAATGTACGGTCGGACGACAAAACATGACTGACCTCTAGCTATTTGGATAGTTGAAAGGCTGTGGGAGGGGTGGTCGTGTCTCGTTGAATTATTGTCGTCAGGTGTCGTCGCCGCAGAGCACTGTTTAACTGCCGCCCTGTATCTGTGGAATGCATGAGCCATATGATGCCCATCCATCAGCCTCTCAGTAAATGAACGTTTGGCTTCTTGTATTCCCTGCCAGTAAACAGGTACCGACTGACCCTTCCCAACGGACAGGGTCATTATGTTGGTTGACCTGAAAGGATCTTTCAGCTCCCTGGATCATGTCCGCACATATCAACGACACAGGCTGGGGAGGGGAGGGGGAGGGGGGAAAGAGAGGAGTTAGTAAAATGAAGTAAATCGCCTCCAGATACGGTAGTTATGACGTCATTCAGGGTAATGAGTACTCTCGTGTCTCGTGTCATTAAATGGAAAACTCTGGAGGGAAAGAATTTTTTTTTTCCAAAAAGCCCTATTTTTCTTTTTATTTTTATTTCAACAAAAATGTACATGTTACAACTTTAACCATCATATGTTGAACAATAATTGTTGTAATTGTTGTAATTCTTTATTCAAAATTTGTCCACGGACGATATACACTCAGTTATTAGTCTTTAAATTATTTTTTTTATTAATTTGAAAATTAATAATATTTTTTTTTAAGTATGCTACTTTTAACGATGGCCGCCCGTTTCCATGGCAACCGACAATTTCACAAGTGAAACAAAAACTTAATTTTCTTAATTCAAAGCACAAATTATCTTAAAGCAAAATTTCAAATTTATTCTGACAGAAAACGAAATAGTTGTATTTCGTCCAGGCAATGCAGACTATTTAATTTATAAAAAAGTAAAATCTGGTAATGTAGGAAACAAAAAGAAAAGCAGACTAAAACTTGTTTTCAACCTGTGTAGGAGAATAAACATTGTTTATGGATCAACTGAAATATGGGTGTAAATCCACCTTGCCCCCCTCCCCCAGAGGCGTACCTAGGGTGGGGGGAAGGGGGGGTCCAAATTCGAGAGTCCCCCGGAACCAAGCTTGAGCGGGGCCCCTAATTTTTTTTTTACATTAAATATTAAGTACATTATATAATGTCATGGTGTCGAATGTCAAAATGCAGGGGCCACCAAAGAGGCCAAGCCCTCCCCGGGCCCCCCAAATTCCTAGGTTCGGCACTGCTCCCCCCCCCACACACATCCCTGTTTATTCCACAGCTCCCCCAAATTTTATATCAAACAAATGATCGACTGGTGCAGAATTAGAGCTGACCTGTAAAGATGTTTTACTTCAGAAATTTACAAGCTGAAACAAGGGGTTGGCATCAAAACTATTGTCCTATCACGTGACTGATTGACCCCCCCCCCATCCCCCACCCGCGCTGCTTTTGTCCCGGCCCAACCTCTATGAATTTTAAGAACCCACTGTGGCCCTTGATTTAAACGTTAGCCCACCCTATAGCTGGAACACAATCTTGAGATTTAATCTGCCGCACCATTGCCAGGATGCCTCCAGACAAAAGGTTCAATTACAAACATCGTTTACACTGAGTTGGGTTTTTGGTTGTTTTTTTTTATAAGGTCAACTTTCACTTTGCCTGCCAAATACAACGTTTTGTTGGATAATAACAACATTTATTGAATGTGACAATCAGCAAGATAGTGGGGGAGGATTGTGTCAAAAGTCTCAGTGCAGGACGACCCACCCGTTAACTCTCCCCCCCACCCCCTCCCCACCACACACACACACACACACATCTCGTCACGTTCAGAGTGTACTCTTACTAAACCAACAAGGGGAAAATGGCGGGCACTTCCAATCAGCAGACGTGGAGATTACAAAACGTGAGCTGATGCAGACGAGATGTGTGGGAAATGCCGAGAAATAACGAGATCTGTACATTTTGTGTTGCCATAGGTCTTACCGGTGGTACTATTTCTTTAAACTGGTGACGAGAATGTTCAGATTATAATTTGAGACGAAATTGTGTACTTGTAAAGGCGCAGAGAGAGAGAGAGAGAGAGAGAGAGAGAGAGAGAGAGAGAGAGAGAGAGAGAGAGAGAGAGAGAGATTTGGGGGGGGGGTGTATGCTAAGGAAACAAATATGAGTAAAGAAAATGGGAAATTTTTTTCTTTTCAAAAAAAAAAAAATCTTAGTGTGAGGCGATAATAGCCTGGAATTGATGGATGGTTTCTGAAATGTAGTCTGACTTCATTCGTCACACTAAGTACTGCTGGATGAACGTGGAATTAATTGCCTGCTCGGTGCCGGGGATGAAAGCCGGGAGACAGGGACGGCCTGCCGGTCTGTCATCCCTTGTGTGTGTGTGTGTGTGTGTGTGTGTGTTAGTCAGCCCGGGAGGGGGGGAATCTGTCAGGAGATGACAGACCAGGGGTGGCGGGTTGAAGGGATGTGGGTGTTGGGTGGAGACAGAGATGCTTGAAGTTTTTAGCGGGGCAGACAGCAGGCAAACATGTCTCCCCCTCTCCCTCACCCTTCTCATCGTATCTTTCTATTTGTATCTGTATCTACTTTCTTTTTTTTTTTTCCTAAGTTGTGATATAAATCTAAGCTGTAGTTTTGTTTTAAATAGCTCACAAATAGATACACTCACACACTCACTCACACAGTCTATCACTCACACTCACACACAAACACACTAACAGCCACTCATTCCGACCCGCAACTGTCTAACTATGACTGACGTTACTTGACAGATTCACTCAGGGGAATGAAAGGGAGATAATTTTCTTTTTATTTTAAAAATGTTTTGAAGGGAGATTTTCGAGTGCAAGAGTTACCTGGACTAATGTCCCTGAACATTGGGGGGGGGGGGCGGAAGTAGTGAGGGGGGGGGATTGGGGGGAAGGGTAAGGGATTGATGGGAAGACTGAACGTGTTGTGGCTCAAGGTTTGAGGGGGGGGGGGTGTTAGTCTGGCACTGTTGGCTGATCATGTGCCGTAATCCCACACATATGACGGCCACTGATGGATGTAGACCAGGACCTCATCAGTTCTGTGTCAGCGTACAGTGGCGAACCTAGTGATTTGGGGGCATGGGGAGGGGGGGGGCTTGGCCTCTTTAGAGGCCCCCTGCATTTTGAGATTTGAAACCATGACATGAGATAATGTACTTAGTATTTAATGTAAAAACAAAAATTTGGGGGCCCCCCTCAAGCTGAGCCCCGGGGACTTTCGAATTGGGACCCCCAGTCCAACGTTCCCTCTAAGGTGAGCGCGTGAGCGATTGCTCACACGAATTCAGAGTGTCGCTCATACTACACGTACGATCGCTCACTCCGACGGACGAAATCGCCTAAATCGCTCACAAATTCTAGCCTCAAACAAAATGTCGCTCAGAGACAAAATTTTTCGCTCACTTCATACCACACCTGCGAGAGAACATTGCCCCCCCCCACCCTAGGTACGCCTTTGCCAGCGTAACAAAGAAAAAAAATAAATCAGGAGGTACTTTTGATGACACGTCGCTACGTTACCATAGAAACAGTATCAGGGAAACCCCCCCCCCCCAACTAAAGGACCAACTACCAACCTCTCTCTCCCCCATAGGACAAAACCCACATATGACGAACACCCCCCCCCCTCATAGGACTAAACTCTAAAAAAAGGTCTAAACCCACCGCAGAAAAAAAAATAATTACATAGGATAAAATACACAGTGCACAAAGTCCCAATAAAATGTGATATATTTAACGTTGAACGCTTTTTTGTATGTACACTTTAAAAATCCGTTGTTTTCTTTTTAAACAAAGGACAATGGTATAAGATACTTGATGATATCTTTGTCAAGGGTATACACACCTTTATGGCAGGTTATGTACAATATACAGAAGTATGAATACTCTAATCTTCAACGGATTCACATCTCGTGTCAGTTGTAAGTAAGATACAAATGTAGTTAAACAAAAAAAGTCCTTTATGCCGTAATGACAAACACGTATAGTCGATTAAAATATTCTATTTGAATTTTTTATCCGCTGGGGGTTTGGTCTAAATGAATCATAAATTGCACTAAACCGTACACCCCAGCCCCCGCCCACGCATCTAAACTTGAAATTTTTTGTCTTTTAAACAATTCCCCCCCCCCCCCCCCAGAGAAAAAACCCCCAGTTCTCGGTTTTAAACCAAATCATGGACAGTTTTAATTTCAACCAAAAACATTGAAATAAATATTATCTCAATTAGATCAGATCCCCTACCCCTCTTACTTTCCACACTCCTCATTCCTCCTCCCCCCGCACGCCCCCCCCCCACTCTATTTCTCTCTACCAGTTAGATTGTTTCATCTGTCAGATAGTTCTGTTTATATCTTCTGTCTTGCGCGTCTGTGATCACGTGATGTTTGTTTTGATGCCTGTACACCATCTTCTTGTCAATCATTGCCAAATGTTTATCAAATCAACATTTTTGAAACTCAAGACTTGGGCAAAAATCTTTTATCAAAATATTACCCCCTCCCCCCACCTCTAAAAAAAAAACCAAAAAAACAAAAGCAACACAATAACAGAAAATCGGAGATACCATCTGGTGGACTCCTTGCCTGGTGGACTCCTTGCCTGGTGGACTCCCCCTTGCCTGGTGGACTCCTTGCCTGGTGGACTCCTTGCCTGGTGGACTTCTTGCCTGGTGGACTTGCCTGGTGGACTCCTTGCCTGGTGGACTCCTTGCCTGGTGCATTCCCCCTTGCCTGGTGGACTCCTTGCCTGGTGGACTCCCCCTTGCCTGGTGGACTTTTTGCCTGGTGGACTCCTTGCCTGGTGGACTCCCCCTTGCCTGGTGGACTCCCCCTTGCCTGGTGGACTTCTTGCCTGGTGGACTCCTTGCCTGGTGGACTCCCCCTTGCCTGGTGGACTTCTTGCCTGGTGGACTCCTTGCCTGGTGGACTTCTTGCCTGGTGGACTTCTTGCCTGGTGGACTTGCCTGGTGGACTCCTTGCCTGGTGGACTCCTTGCCTGGTGCACTCCCCCTTGCCTGGTGGACTCCTTGCCTGGTGGACTCCCCCTTGCCTGGTGGACTCCCCCTTGCCTGGTGGACTTCTTGCCTGGTGGACTCCTTGCCTGGTGGACTTCTTGCCTGGTGGACTTGCCTGGTGGACTCCTTGCCTGGTGGACTCCTTGCCTGGTGCACTCCCCCTTGCCTGGTGGACACCTTGCCTGGTGGACTCTCCCTTGCCTGGTGGACTCCTTGCCTGGTGGACTCCTTGCCTGGTGGACTCCTTGCCCGGTGGACTCCTTGCCTGGTGGACTCCTTGCATTCGTTTACGGGCTCACCCTGGAGCTATCAAATATAAAAATAAAATAAAAGAACGACAGCAGAAAACTACTCACTTTAGTTTAATAAACACTCAATGAACTTTCTTTCGTTCTTTCTCTCTCTCTCTCTCCGCCCTCATTTCTAAAACAAACAAACCAACAGAACAACAACAGACAAAACAAATAAACAACTTTCCAAGTGATTACATAGACCGTACCCCCCCCCCCCCCACACATTTGTGTCATGGGAGTTTGCACCATAATAATACTAATAATCGGAGAAGGGATCACATTCTATAAGGATTTGGCGTAGTTCCCTTGTTAATATATACAAGGTTTGTGACAGTATTGTGAGTGTGACAGTATTGTGAGTGTGACAGTATTGTGAGTGTGACAGTGTTGTGAGTGTGACAGTATTGTGAGTGTGACAGTATTGTAAGTGTGACAGTTTTTATGGTGTCCATCTTTCACTCCCCCCTTATACGTTACCGAGACTGTGTTGGCAGTGGATGCAGAACGCGACAGATGATCCTATAATATAATGGACGGTTTCCTTCTTTACTTCCTAAACATTGAATGGTAGTGCAATGGCCATGGAGGCACCACGGGAGATATATGTAGGTGACTCGGACTGGCTGGGAGTCAAAGGCGTAACCCACCCACACGCAGGTCGTGCTGCACTGCAGTATGAAGATACGACAATCCATCCGTTGCGATTGAAAGTAACTGGTGAAAAAGTTCTGAAGACGAACCAGCTTATAATGGTTACTTGGCATTAGCAAAAGCATTGAACAAGTCACACGCTGATGTCTCCCGTAGTACCTCCGTGATGTTTGCTCTTCTAGGTATGATGGAAGTGAAGGAGAGTATATGAAATCTAGAGATACAAAACAAGCACCTGGAAACGTTGAAAGAAAAAGTAAAATATTATTGGATCGATACAACCGGATAGACAGAATGATTCAATGAGTTGGAGAGAGAGAGAGAGAGAGAGAGAGAAAGAGGGGGGGAGAGAGAGAGGGAGAGAGAGGGAGAGAGAAAGAGTGAAAGAGAGAGAGAGAAAGAGAGAGAGAAAGAGTGAAAGAGAGAGAGAGAGAGAGAGAGAGAGAGAGAGAGAGAATGGTATATATTAACGATATTACTGATATTTCTGTTCTTCACAAGAAAGAAGAAAAGTTAACGGTACTGTAAAATAGTGCACTCAAGGGCCTCAACTCTGCCCGAATTCGCCGGCGCTCGCTCAACCGTCCATATTGCACCCAGCGTAACCATTACACTAAGTCGACCATTTTCCTACCGGTCTAGCAGAAGTAATGATGATGAAGACTCATTTAGTCAAAAGCGATAAAAGAGCAGACGTTAAAACACGCCCCTCTTGTTCTTTTCGCGCTCAACAGTCTCTGTTCACCCATTAACGTCTGCCAGATAGAAAAAAAAAACGTAGAACAACGCGGGCTCCTTCATTCTCTCTCTCTCTCTTGTAAGCCTCAATATGTCTTTGCCAATTTATCTCTCTCGCGCAGGAGCTGAAAAGAAAATAGCCCCTCTGGCAACACAGCTCGGTCACTCAGCAGAAGTAAACCAGTTACCACCGATTGGCCAGGGCCACATCCGGAACAAAAATAAAAAGAGAGAGAGAGAGAGAGAGACGACCAAAATTGTCTTGGGCAGCGAAATTCGATTTTACTCCTGGAGTAAATTTGTATTAAGGGCCCGTAGTGGTTCTCGGAATGGCCGAGTACTCAAAAAGTTAAAATCTCTGTCAATGTGGAAAAACCCTGCGTGACATTTCCCGCCATTTTTTTCCCCTTCAAGCCTTACATTGAAAGGGCAAAAAAAAAGAAAAGGGTTTTAGTCGCATGATAGTTTCAAGATGTGTCTGTCCAAAATAGAGGTACTGTCTTGAATACAAGAGCGTTTTTTGACAGATATTGAAATAATCGTTATGGCATAAATGACGTATACATGTGACAGAATGCTGACATACATGTGACACAAATGTGACATCGATGATACACAATGTTTGTGAACAATATGATGTCGATGAAATGCATATGACACATTGTGACGCGGTGTGACATCGATGACTTAAACAAATATCACATCACATCGATGACGAAATCAGGACAAAAATGTGACATTGATGACATACTTATCACACCATGTGACATCTATGACATACATAAGACTAAATGTGACTTCGATGACATGCATGAGATTAAAAGTGACATTTATGCCATACATACTATGACACAAAGTCAAATTACAACAAAAAAAAAACATCAAATCTCTATTTGGCCTTCTAACCTTGATATGTTTGTGTTTGTGTGTGTTTATTTGTGAGCTAGAATTATCTATGTGTTTGTGAGCTAGAATTATCTATGTGTTTGTGTGCTAGAATTATCTATGTGTTTGTGAGCTAGAATTATCTATGTGCTTGTGTGCTAGAATTATCTATGTCTTTGTGAGCTAGAATTATCTATGTGTTTGTGTGCTAGAATTTTCTATGTGTTTGTGTGGCTAGAATTATCTATGTCTTTGTGAGCTAGAATTATCTATGTGTTTGTGTGCTAGAATTATCTATGTGTTTGTGTGCTAGAATTATCTATGTGTTTGTGAGCTTGAATTATCTATGTGTTTGTGTGCTATAATTATCTATATCTTTGTGTGCTAGAATTATCTATGTGTTTGTGAGCTAGAATTTTCTATGTGTTTGTGTGCTAGAATTATCTATGTGTTTGTGTGCTAGAATTTCTATGTGTTTGTGTGCTAGAATTATCTATGTGTTTGTGAGCTTGAATTATGTATGTGTTTGTGTGCTAGAATTTTCTATGTGTTTGTGTGCTAGAATTATCTATGTGTTTGTGATCTTGAATTATGTATGTGTTTGTGTGCTAGAATTTTCTATGTGTTTGTGTGCTAGAATTATCTATGTGTTTGTGCGTTACTACCATCAAATGCTGACACAATGACTGTCAATTATTAGCCAGTAACTTTATTTATTTTTAGCACACACACAGTGACGTAACGTGGACAAGATATACATTTAAAAAACAAAACAAAACAATATTGACGACAGAAAACAAACAACAACAACAACAGCGAACGACAAACATTGATGTGGACTAAAACAATAGTTACATATGTCAACGACAAACGTAGACAAAAGACATGTCCATTAGACATATTGACACAGCAATCCCCAAGGTCAGATGAGGGTTGGGTGCGGAAGGGTTTGTAACTTCTTGATGAATGTCTCCAGTGGCAGTGGGGGTTAATGAATGTCGTTAATGAAAGAAATCAGGAAACAGCCTTTTGTCAGATAGGTGAAGTTGACCCAGACAACTATTTTGGTAGTCAAGTGTAAACGAAATATATACAGTCGATTCCGCTTAATTGGGACACATCGGGACCGAGGCTTTTTTGTCCCAATTAAGCGGCTGTCCCAATTAAACATACAAATTTACCATTGGCTTCTTGGTTTGGTTTCTTTGAGATTTGTCCCAAATAAGCGGCTGTCCCAACTAAGCGGTGTCCCAATTAAGCGGAATCCACTGTATTATATAAGCTCGGTCAGCTATTGATGTCCAGCCAGGTGGCGGCCATTGTTTCTTACAGCCGCGCGCGCACACTCATTACAACATAACGCACACATTTCTACCTGAGTAGGTCTATATACTAGTACATCAGTGCTCGATTTAAGAAAAAACCAGTGCCGGGAATGAAAAAAAAATTTCTGCAGAGCCGGGAATAAATGTCTGTGGTTTCATCCCCGGCAGCTATGACAGTTCTCAGTGACGGGGGATATCCCCGGCGGTAAATCGAGCCCTGTAGTACATGTACAGCGGTTCTCAAAGGTGTGGGCCACGGACTTATTTGAAGCGGGTCGCCGAGAATTTTGACACCTAATTTATTAATCTAGAATCTGGACAGTAAAAGAATAATTTTGTTTAGTTTGTGTTCGTTTTATTTATATTTACTGGTCTCTTGGTAAGTGTTGAATAGGAAACAAAGGACTACGGCCACAGTACATACATGTATGTTGCGCATACGAAAAACACAGCCAATGTCCTTCCAACACAGCCAATGTCGTTCCAACACAGCCAATGTCCTTCCAACACAGCCAATGTCCTTACAACACAGCCAATATCCGTACCACACAGCCAATATCCGTCCAACACATACAATATCCGTCCCACTTAGCCAATATCCGTCCCACACAGCCAATATCCGTACCACACATACAATATCCGTACCACACAGCCAATATCCGTACCACACAGCCAATATCCCGTCCAACACAGTAATATCCCGTCCCAAACAGCCAATATCCGTCCCACACAGCCAATATCCCGTCCCAAACAGCTAATATCCGTCCCACACAGCCAATATCCGTCCAACACATACAATATCCGTCCCACTTAGCCAATATCCGTCCCACACAGCCAATATCCGTACCACACATACAATATCCGTACCACACAGCCAATATCCGTCCAACACAGCCAATATTCGTCCCACACAGCCAATATCCGTCCCACACAGCCAATATCCGTCCCACTCAGCCAATATCCGTCCCACACAGCCAATATCCGTCGCCTTCGTAAAATTAAATAAAACATTGCGTTATATCCGCCTCAGCTGGTAGGGAGGGGGTGGATGGGTCATATAATATGGTGCAGAAATAATATAAAAGCTTTTTTTTTGCTCTCTGCTCTCAGAACAATAGAACTAGTCAATGGTTAATTACGTAACTTGAATGCTCAGCCATAATTATAATAAATAGTCATGTTAATACATACGTATACCAGTAGGCTTACATATGTAGCAGGCCTACATACATCAAAACTGCATTATGCATATCTGGTAATTAGTCATTCCAATAAATTACTCTTTGATACAATCGGAAAAATCTACCCTTAAAAAAATAAATAAAAAAAAAATACATGTTTTGGTGCATCTGAGAACGGAAGTTGACAGAGAAAGTTCTGCGTTGCGTCATGGACTAAACATCGCATTAGTTCATTCAACATCGCCAGATGAATTTAGTTCCCATCTATTCCATGTAATGAGACGAAAAGATGATAAAACAAATCAAATGCTAAAGTTCAATCCCGGCACGTATCAAAAAATGAGTGGCTTCCAGAAATGTGACTGAAGTCGTCTGGGTACCTGGCAAAACATATAAGGACTGTCGTTCGTAGTCTGACATGATACCTGTAATCCGTGAGAGAGTCGCATGTGCTAGGCTGAATTCAGGGGTACTTCACACGAGGCGTGTCCAACGGGGGCAGTTTCAATGAAGAAGGCTTCCAAGTCCTCAAGGGGAGGTGGGAGCAGCTACTCGTTCAGTGCGGACGACTCACACAACAACTCGATCTATCAGATTAGGACCAATCACCAGAGGAAGTCGATACCTTATACGACAAGCAACTCTGTAAGTTAAACACATGTCTTACTTATATAACTAGCGACTATGTAGGTTAAACACACGTCTTATATAACTAGCGACTCGGTAAGTTAAACCCATGACTTTTATTACAAGCAAATCTGTAAGTTAAACCCATGTATTATATTACAAGCAACTCTGTAAGTTAAACCCATGCCTTGTATTACAAGTAACTATGTAAGTTAAACCCATGCCTTACATAACAAGCAACTCTGTAAGTTAAACCCATGCCTTATGTAAGTCATCTGTCTACATTATGAAAACCAATCCTGTAAGTTTATAGTTTGTATGACATTAGGCTAAAGTTACTGCTACTGACATTCACTTATATTGACATTTGCTTAGTGACATTTGCTTATCCGTCATTATTTTCTTTTTGAAAACGACATATCTCATTTATGAAATGTCACCTGACTTCTGGACTTTTGTTTGCTTGCATTGGTTAGAAACAAAATTCACAAACTAAATATTGATCACTAATAAAACTTGTTCTCACACAGACAACACAAAGTCTGATAATTAAGATGGATAAAACATTTCTGTGTGAATTAATAGGTTGGGACGAATTTTAAATGTAATGAATAGACGCAATTTACCGATAATTGGCATAACTGGTGAATTGTTTTTTTAACCATCGATCCGTCCGTCCGTTCGCCCGTCCACCCGTTCATATATCCATCCTTCCATCCAACCACCCAACCAGCTATCTATCCACCCATCCATCCATCCATCCATCTATCCACCCAACCATCCATCCACCCACCCAAAAATCCATCCATCCATCCATCCAACCATCCATCCATCCATCTACCCAACCATCCATCCATCCACCCAACCATCTATCTATCCACCTATCCATCCATCCATCCATCCATCTATCCACCCAACCATCCATCCACCCACCCAAAAATCCATCCATCCATCCATCCAACCATCCATCCATCCACACAACCATCCATCCACCCAATCATCCATCCATCCACCCAACAATCCATCCATCCATCCACCCAATCATCCATCCATCCACCCAACCATCCATCCATCCGTCCGTACGTTCACCACGCCTGCCTATCTATCTGTGTATCTTCTGTAGTTTAGTACTGGTACAACTAGTTTACTCCATTCTCCACAGGATGACTCCCAGCCCAGTATAGTTTGGGTGAACCCAGATAACAAAAGGCACCATGAGAGCTACAGGGAGTCGGGCGATTACGTCACAGTGCCCCCCAACACGCGGGCAGGCACGTACGAAATGAGAGAGTCCGACTACAAGAAAAGCCCAGCCAGCACCATCATCACAGACAAGAGCAACCCACAGGAGGTGCGCATGGTTCTTCAAGCCAGGGGATCCCCACCCGTCGAGCTAGCCGCCAAAATTCTCTCCCAGGGGGAACCAAATGAGAGAGCCCAGAAACGGTCAGTCTCAGGATCGGTTAAGAGCCACAGGGAGCTTTCGACTACATCAGCCAAAGACAGTTTCCAGGGTAAGCTCAGAAGCGCCTCTGTCGTTTCCTCAAGAGCGCCAGACAGGCTGAGCATCAAGGAGGGCGGCCATTTTTCTCAGGCATCCGACGACAGCTACGAAGGCGTCCAGTGGTACCCCAGGGAGGGCGTCGTTGAAGAGGAGAACTGCGACGAGCACGTAGTCTACTGCCCGGAACAAAGCCCCCTCCACGGCGGCGGCGTGTACTACCCGGAGAACAAGCGCGCGAACAAGAGGAAGCCAAGGAGGTCGTGCATGCTGCCGGTCGTCTGCGACCGATCGCAGGTGGCACAGACGCAAACCAACGCCGAGCTGGCCACGTCAAAGTGCGACTTGCGGGTGACCAACAAGAACTGCAACGACAGCAAGACGTGCGACTGCTGCGCAGAGACCCCGAAGAAGTACTCCACCATTTACCTGTGCGAGAAGCACCCGAGGGATAGCCGGACCTACTGCTGCAAGGAGGTGGTGGACCGCGACCTTAGCCCGCTCTCCAACGTCGTCTACGTCTCCCCGTCCCGGATATCCCGGAAGAGCGCCTGCGAATGCGTCCACCACGAGACGCCGCCGCCCAACCGGAGGATGTCATGCAGCACCTGCGTGTCCCAGCACAGCAAGACGCCGCCCGTCTGCATCAAGCCGTCCACAGGGGAGGAGTGCAGGTGCGTCAGGAGGTTCGCCCCGAGGAACCCATGCAAGGACAACAAATGCACGGAGGAAATCAAGAAGCTGGTCACCAACTTCTTCCCGAACCTCCTGACCCTGGTGTGCGTCGGCATCAAATACCTGCTCATAATTCTGCTGTACCTCCTGCTGCTGTGGATACTCAAGATGTACACGGCCATGAACCACTACGCCCACCTGGCGCTGCTCAGCGCCAACCTCCTCATGCTGTTCATTCTGTTCTTTGAGCCTGACTGCCTGTACATCTATCTGCTCAGCTCAAGTTGAAACTCCTCGTCGCTGAGGCCATGAAAACCAAATACATACGAATTATTAAAACTTTGCCCCACGTAACTAAATACTTTGCTAAAATGGCTATCAAACACAAATATAAAAATATAAATAATACTAATAAAGGATTCACTGCGGAAGACATTATCTCTTTGATTTTATTTATACCTTAAAAATCTCGCCATATTGGATAAATGTAAAGTTACAAGATCAGTGCGTAGTCAGTTTACATTGATAAAAAAAAAAAGATGTGTTAAAATTGTAGAGCAGAGTAGAGTAATTGGCGCTCTGGCCAGATTCTTTAAATGCCGCTCTGCAAAACGTACCAAAGAACCAGGCTTTCGAAGCCGCCATATTTTTTTTCGGCTCCGGCCCCGGCTCCCACAAATTTGACGGCTCCGGCTCCCTATTAAGATAGTATCACACGAGACAAAAATTTTTGTAATTGCGCCACGCAAACATGCCGCTGATAAAAAGTTATGCAAATTTTGCCGCGTTCACCCCCATAGTCAGGAACTTGAAAAATATACGCATTGTCGGTTTTACTAAAAACAAACCATTTCAGTGCATCCAGAAACATATCATTATTTTCGATCTAGGTTTCACTAGTCGCCATTTTCATAAGTACTAAAAAGGTATTTCAATGATCAAATTAGCCAATAGTAAAATGATACATTATTTAAAATATTTTAAAGACTTCAGTATTTATATTTATTATTTATAGCCAGGATTATTGCATTGGGAGGGGGGCGAAGACATTTTTTCGGCGGGGGGAGGGTGCCGAAGAACTGATTCTGGGGTACAGCGGCGGATCTAGGCAATAACGGGGGGGCATGCCCCCCAGCCCCTCCCCATAATTCCGCCCCTGGTGGGGTAGAAGAAATGTTCGGGGGGGGGGCGAAAATGGAGGCGCGATGCGCCGAAAGCTTACGAATGGAGA
Organism: Bulinus truncatus; assembly: GCA_021962125.1. NCBI lineage: Eukaryota > Metazoa > Mollusca > Gastropoda > Planorbidae > Bulinus > Bulinus truncatus. Next base: position 841,884 of record JAGDYQ010000259.1, on the reverse strand, counting down.
GGAGGGGTTTGGGGAGGGGATCTCAGTGAGTCCCCTCCCCAAGAAATTTTTTGCAGTTCCATATCTGGAATGGGGGATTTTAGTACCGATTGTTTAGCTATTAATTAGAAATATATAATTTTAACTACGTTTCAATAATGCATGGCATGTTGCAGTTTTGTTAAAAATAATTTAAATAGTAAAGAGTTTTAATGATAAAAATTTATTGAGGCTGCGCAATTTCTGATTCCTGTTATAAATATATTGACCATTTGTTCTGCTACATAATTGTGACATAATAGATACCTGATTTATATCATTATACTGTTGGTTAAACGTACAACCCGGGAAGAACCACAAAGATCACGAATATAGCTTAGCTTTTTGTGTGATATTTCTTATAAAATATTGAAAACAAAGAACATATCTATCAACAACAGATTGACCAGTCGCAATTATTCAATTTAAAATAAAATTAATTCTGCTAAAAAGTAAATTTGCAAATTAAATAACATCACTCAGAAATCACGGAGTTTGTACAATATTATTTTATTATACATTTTATAGAAGTCAGAAGTGCTGATATTAATTTTTTAAAAAGTTGATTGGCCAGCTCAGTCCGGGCCCCAAAAGAAAATTGAATAAAATGATTGATGTTTTATAGCCGTTTTTATTAAAATTTTGTCAAAAAGCTCAAATCATGCACGGGGGGGGGGGGCTCAGGTCATGAATGGGGGGGGGGGTCAGCCCCCTTGCCCCCCTCTGGCTACGGGCCTGGACCCGGGTACCAATAAACTCCGATTTTTATTTGGACTCCGTCCCAAAAAAGTCTGATTGTTATTCGGACCCGTGGCAAATATGCACTCAGCTTAGCTATACATAAACTTTATTATTGTTTTTTGTTTATTTTTTTTTATAATTGTTTGAATTGTATGATTTAATCGTTACTCAGTGTCTAGGGTTTCACTAAGCGGACTCTGTATTATTATTTTTTCGGGTTCCATCTAATAAAGTTTAAATATAGCTAAGCTTAGTGCATATTTGCCACGGGTCCGAATAACAATCGGATTTTATTGGGACCCAGGTCCAAATAGCCACAGCCTTATAAATTCATTTGCTCTATTTCAGATATTCTGTTTATAATAAAATTGTTAAATACAGAATGCTAACATTTTGTTTTTAGTATATTACAAATTCGCGGTCAAATAATACACGAAATGACGCGTTCTATTTGTCGTCGTAGTAAAAATTTATTTTTAAATGATTGATAAAATTATTCTATGAAATAAAACTGTTTTAACTTTATATATAATAAAACAACATGCCATTAAAAAAATTTCGGAGGGTAAACAAGATTTAAAACGAACACAAAACGATTCTCCATTAAAGATTTCTTGTGGCGATGTGCCTGTTACTGTTGTGGCGTTCGTTAAACATGACAATATTTCAAATTGTAGGAGGCAAACAAACAAATTTGTAATTTTAAAGATAAAAAAAAAATTCTGCTGTAAAAAAAAACATGTGGGAGCCGTGGAGCCGCCAGATTTTTTCGGCTCCGGCTCCGGCTCCAGCAAAAAGTAGCGGCTCCCGGCTCCTCGGCTCCGGCTCCGCAAGCCTGCAAAAAACCACCAAAATGGCGTTTACTGGAAGTGGCTGGAAGGCGGCAAAGTGCCGCCCTGTTTTGACTTCCTCTTCAAGTTACATTACTGCTACCCCCCCCTCCCACTCCTACTCCCATGCTTCTAGGCATCTAGACCAATACTATATATGTATAAGATGTATGAATATTTTAACAAAATTACAGCCACGAGGAGATTGTTTTGAAAATTATCCCCCCCCCTTCCCCCACTCAGGTCTAATATAGAATTTGGATCAAATAGTTTGATTTATATCCATAGGCTGGCTAGCGGGCGCTACTTCGGCATTTAATCATACATAGCAAATCGTCTTAGCTCTCTCACTTTCTCTCTCTCTCTCTCTCTCTCTCTCCCCTCTTCTTTCTCTCGCCACCATCTCCCATTATGCTTGATCCCATACGAGAGTTCCAGGATACTATTCTATTGTCCAAACAAGACGTTCTATTGTGTATGTACTGTTAGAGCTAATAACACACCTTGATGTTTGTACTGTCTGCAAGCCTGCGAGCACATTTTTTCAGTCAAATGACTTAAAATGATGACTTCAAGTCATGACCCTAACAGATGTGTTCACTTCAATGAAATTTCCTCCATCGATAGAAACCAAAAACCAACAACCGACACCAACAACAACAACAGCGATTCCCTCATCTCGCCATCCCATAATTTCACACCAGTCTCCCTGGAATCTAACAGAATCAAAAGAGTTAGTGTAATGGATCTATCTCTCTCTCCCCCTCCCCCCCCCCAATCCAACAAGTTTTGTTGTACCAAAGTTAGTCTCCGACTTTTGATGCCAGACAATGAGTCCACACGTCGCCCCCTTCCCCTCTATTTCTCCCCCCCCCCCCGCAGGCCCCCACCTCCATCCTCCATCAACTACCGTCGTGCTATCGCCGTGACATACAGTTAACAGGGGCGTGCCTCATAGCTTTGAACTCGATCACGCCTCGAATATGTCACCTCCCCGACACCCCCGCGACCCCCCCCCTCCCTCCCCTTTCACCCCTGCTGGCCTCCAACAACAATCAGTTTGGGTGTCAAGCTGCGCAATTTTTGGACGCCATCTCGTTAAGGGAACTCATCCCTCACTGACATAGGGACAATTTATCTACTTTCCGTGGTGGTAATCTCCCCTTGTAAGCTATTCTTCACCATCCATTCTCTCTCTCTCTCTCTCTCTCTCTCTCTCTCTCTCTCTCTCTCTCTCTCTCTCTCTCTCTCTCTCTCTGATTTGTGAAAATAAGAAAAAAAGTTTCCATAGGAACTGAGAAGTTTTGTTCTTTTACTTTCTTTTCAATTATTTTGTCAGTCTGTAAAGATTGGGGTCATGCTGCGAGCTGTTGTATTACGCCCGTCTATCTATCTATCTATCTATCTATCTATCTATCTATCTATCTATCTATCTATCTATCTATCTATCTATCTATCTATCTATCTATCTATCTATCTATCTATCTATCTATCTATCTATCTATCTATCTATCTATCTATCTATATGTCTGTCTGTCTGTCTGTCTGTCTGTCTGTCTATCTATCTATCTATCTATCTATCTATCTATCTATCTATCTATCTATCTATGAGTATGAGTTTCTTTCAAAATTATCAACCCGTTTTACGGGTAAATTTTCCGGAACATATCTAGGCCGCTATAGCGATATACTGGAATATTAATCTATTTATTAATCTATTTATTTATCTATTGATCTACCAAAAATCTTTCTTTTATCTTTTTATGTCTATCTCTTAGGTATTTTTTTTAAAGAGTTCTGGCTCTGTACAAAGGACGCTTGTTGGCGCCAATGTGACGAGTGGACGTCCCATTCAACGAACTTTTCTTCTGTTTACTTTCGATATTCATGAGAACCAGGGCCGCTCTTAAGGTCTTCGGCGGCCCTCGGGCAGTTGCTTAGGTTCGCTGTCCATAAGAACGGATGTGATCCGTCTGTGAATAAGGCCTACTAATAAATACTATCCACTGGATATCAGTTGCAATGATGTTGAGCTGGTCAACTGTAAGGTCAACTGTGAGGTCAACTGTGAGGTCAACTGTAAGGTCTACAGGCTGTACAGCTCCCAGAGTTCAAACAAGAATGATGTTGATGACCTCTGGTTCCTGTGTGACGTGCTCATCACTGGTCCTGATAAAGCGTTGACTGAACTTTTTTTTTCCCTTCCATTATCCATCTTACTTGTCTAACCCTTCCTTCCCTCTGTTGTCTTTCTATTTTTTGTCTCTTTTTTTCTGTCCTTCTTTGCTCACTTCAATCCTTTGTTGCCAGAACTTTTTGTTTTGATACAAAGAAGCACAAAGCCTATAAAAGTAGCACACCACAAGTTTTCGCTTTTTTTAAGCTTTGTAGGAACTTGTTTGGAAGCTCATTTCTACAAAAAGTAGCGACCAGCAGCGCAATTTGGCAGCATTGCCCTCGGACTCCGATCTCTACACCCTCATTCATTTCCCTCTCCGACTCAGAAGACAAATGGTAAGAAGGTATCAGTGGCACTTTGTTCTCACGTCGCTCCACCGACCACCCCCTCCTCCTCCCCTGTCATTCTCATCCCCCATCCCCCCCCCGGTGCTGCACTTGTTGTTTCTATCAGGGGAGTGAAATAGAACGGCGCCCATCAATAACATTGTGAGGGGTTATGTTGGTGCCCGGAGATAAATAGAAGAGACGTGTTGTCGGCGTACATGTGTGTGTGTTTGTTTGTGTGTGTGTGTGTGACAGAGAAGCCGACCCAATAGCATGATGGGCAACCCGGACCAACCAGTACACAAGGCTCGCATCCCACGATACCCTACGGTAAAACATCTACACTAATGTAATACTAGTGTTGGTTGATAAGCATGGCTTTCCCGCACCACCGCACCCAACTTGTTGGGCCCCTCCAGGCCAACCCCCTGGGCGGGGGCCGATAGGTTTAAATCGACCTTGTGAGCGATGTAAGTGAAAGATTAGTTTTCTGATTAATTAGAAAATGAAAAAAAACGAATCATTTCAAAATTTATGTATTCAGTCAGTAATACGGCCCGTTCTCTTCTTCAAAGCAATATTTATAGTAACAATAAACTGTCTGCACACATAACATTCACACACATTGACAATAATTGACTGTCAGCACAAATCACATTCACAAACATTGACAACAATTGACTGTCTGCACAAATAACATTCACACACATTGGCAACAATTGACTATCAGCACAAATAACATTCACACACATTGACAACAATTGACTGTCTGCACAAATAACATTCACACACATTGACAACAATTGACTGTCAGCACAAATAACATTCACACACAATGACAACAATTGACTGTCAGCACAAATAACATTCACACACAATGACAACAATTGACTGTCAGCACAAATAACATTCACACACATTGACAACAATTGACTGTCTGCACAAATAACATTCACACACATTGACAACAATTGACTGTCTGCACAAATAACATTCACACACATTGGCAACAATTGACTATCAGCACAAATAACATTCACACACATTGACAACAATTGACTGTCTGCACACATAACATTCACACACATTGACAACAATTGACTGTCAGCACAAATAACATTCACACACAATGACAACAATTGACTGTCAGCACAAATAACATTCACACACAATGACAACAATTGACTGTCAGCACAAATAACATTCACACACATTGACAACAATTGACTGTCTGCACAAATAACATTCACACACATTGACAACAATTGACTGTCTGCACAAATAACATTCACACACATTGACAACAATTGACTGTCAGCACAAATAACATTCACACACATTGACAACAATTGACTGTCAGCACAAAATAACATTCACAAACATTGACAACAATTGACTGTCAGCACACATAACATTCACACACATTGACAACAATTGACTGTCAGCACAAATAACATTCACACACATTGACAACAATTGACTGTCAGCACACATAACATTCACACACATTGACAACAATTGACTGTCAGCACACATAACATTCACACACATTGACAACAATTGACTGTCAGCACACATAACATTCACACACATTGACAACAATTGACTGTCTGCACAAATAACATTCACACACATTGACAATAATTGACTGTCAGCACACATAACATTCACACACATTGACAACAATTGACTGTCAGCACAAATAACATTCACACACATTGACAACAATTGACTGTCTGCACACATAACATTCACACAAATTGACAACTTATCAAATTTTGGAAATTCTTGCCAAATTTAAATTTCACTCTCAAGTTAATAAGTTCATACATCGGCTTTCGCTGCCTTCAGTTTTCAACTGAATCAATTATTCATCGATTTCATAGCGAAGAAATATTTATTTCGTTATTTCTTATATTGTTTCGGTTCACCTAAACCTGGTTGATGATTTTAAACAGTCCAGGGCTTTATTTAGGGTATGCTCCACAACTTGCCAACAATATCTGTACTTCCCACTCTCTTCCCAATGTCCTTAATGCGGCTAGTTCAGTGGTCAGTGAGGTCAAATAATAAATATGTTAAATGCTCAAAAATTATTTACGTCTTGTCTCTGTTTAATTTTATTGCTTCCCCGCTTCCGGTATTGAGTTCTATATTTGATCCTATATTAATTATTTATTTTTTGTGCAAGTTTTTTCGAGTGTCTAAAAAAATAATTATTAAGATTTGTCATCGATTGTTTCCGCACTGAAAAAAATGGTTTTAATGTATAGAATTGCCACTCAAAATAATAGTTTAGATAATGTTGATTAATCCAATGCATCTTTTATATACAGAAATGCTATCTATACACATGCAGCTGTTAATAATTGGGTCTATTCTATGAAGTCTCGAGTGTTTATGGCAGGGTTATGTGTGCCTTCCACACCAGCCTAAGTTGTGGAGCACTATTCGTATCTCCAAATCTACTGAGAGGCGGGGTGAGTGCTCCTGTTACGTCTTATTGCATGTCAGAAAAAAAAAAGGTTTTAGGCAGATACACAGACTAGCAGGGTGTGTTTGCCACAACGGACAGGTGGGCATATATATATATATAAGGTTGATATGAGGGTTGATGCCTCCCCCCCCTTCCCCAGATATAAATATTAGGGGCAAGAAGAAATCTTTAATGCCACTAAAAACCAATAATAGATACATGTATTGGCTCACTCCTTTGCCGTCACACACACAGACACACACACACACAGACACACACACAGACACACACACTGACAACATCAACTGGCTTTGTGTCTTCAAATGAACACTTTAGTCCCCGGCCACCTTACCCCCTCATTCATCCCTCCCAAATCTCTCCCCCCCCCCGCCTCCGCTCTCCAAAAAAAAAACAACTCCCCCCCCCGCTCACACCCCCCCCCCCACTCCCCTCACATCTCGGAAAAGTTAGATTATGAATGAGTTGCTATTTAATTTTGATGCAGCGGCGGACATGCTGAAGAAATTAGCTGGGGATCGGAGCTCATCAAAACGGAATAGAACTGCCACTCAACCCCCCCTTTTTTTTTTGGTGGCGTGTGTTGCATTTTTTTCCAAGTAACCCCCCCCCTAACCCTTTCCCCCCCCCCTTTCTTTTCCCTTCCCTCAACCCCCCCCCCCCGGTCCCCATCTCCATCACAGCGGCGGACGATACCACAGATATAATATCAAATCTGTGCACGATACTACTTAAACCAAGATACTTCCTTTTTGACACAAATCGATTACTTTAATTAGCCGCTTCAGTGTGTAAACAAGAAAGACGACCGGCGTATAGCATTGGTTTATAAATATATATATACAGTGTCTCTTTACCTATATTACAATGTAATTATGCGAAAATAGTATTAACAAGTTTTCTAACTTCATATACATTCCATGCTTAGCGTGTTATTTGTTTTAAGGATTAATCTTAATTCATTGATGAATCAAACAATAAAACATCTCCTGTAATATTGGAATTTAAAAAAATAAATAAACGAATATGACGCGTAGCACCATCCTTATGATTCTCGATATTATTTCAGTATCGATTCCTCCCACACGTCTCAAACCCCCCACTCCCAACCCCCTCCACCCCCACCCCAGCGGCTGACATGAAAACGTCGGGGGCTGTGACCTCTACATGACAGCAGGCGACAGGAGGCGCCGAGCAAGTGGCTCGCCGTTTTCGCCAATTATGGTTTTGACGTGGTGTTGACCCTCTTAGCGCTGGGGCTGATTGATGGCCAGTGAATCCCATTGCTGCTGGAACCAGCACAACTCGCCCTCTCTCTCTCTCTCTCATCCTCACTCACTCACACACACACACACAAAACCCAACACAACTGACGAGCTAGGTTGGGTTTTTATTTTTCTTTCTTTTTCATTTATGCCATTCTTGCGTGATTGCGTTTTTCTTAGCCCGGACATCTTCTATTGAGGGCGGGGAAATGAGCGGAGGGGTGCAATAGGTTTGGGCCTTGGGGGTGGGGTGGGGTGGGGTGAGGGGGTGAGGGAGGGGTTGTTTTAGGAATTCTCCATTCCATCTGGGAATCTTGAGAAAGAATTTCTTGTTATATTTAGAAAGATATGTTTGGAAATAAATTTGTTTCCGAAATACGCTTCGTTATTGTGTACCGCGGTACCAGACGATGTTTGGTTTTACTTGGTCCTTTAAAAAACAGACATTAAAAAATTATTTTGTTTATATCTGTGTTGAGACTGTTGCAGGCCTTGATTTCTAAAACAAAAAACAACAATATCGTTTATTATAAGTATTTTATGGAAGAAAGTACATAAAAACAGTACATAGTTATGACATTCACACACAGCGTCGGAACATTGGGAATGAATACATGATGGGTGTTGGCCATTGGATAAATGTCTGTATTGGTGGCCATTGAAAAATGTCAGGTGTTGGCCATCACTAAATGTCAGACGTTGGCCGTTAAAAAATTTCATGTGTTGGTCATTTATAATTGTCTGTATTGGTTACGATTGATAAAATTCCGGTGTTGGTCAGCGATACTTTCAGCGCTACCACCAACATTCATTAATACTACCACCAACATTCAGTAATGCTACCACCAACATTCAGTAATGTTATCACCAACATTCAGTAATGCTACCACCAACATTCAGTAATGTTATCACCAACATTCAGTAATGTTATCACCAACATTCAGTAATACTACCACCAACATTCATTAATGCTACCGCCAACATTCATTAATTATACCACAATATATTCAGTACTGCTACCACCAACATTCAGTAATGCTACAACCAACATTCAGTAATGCTACCACCAACATTCAGTAATGCTACCACGAACATTCAGTAATGCTACCACCAACATTCAGTAATGCTACCACCAATATTCAGTAATGCTACAACCAACATTCAACATTGCTAACCCCCCATTACTCGTCGACATCTACCCTGCCAACCGAAGTACCGCCTGGTATCACAAATTGAAATCTCAACATTTTCTCGACCTGCCAATTTTCTCCCAGCACCGAACATTATTTCTGTGTGTGTACAAACACAAACCCAATCCCCAGAAAGTAAATGTCATTCTTCTTTCTCCCATCACAGAAATAAAACAGCATCAACAACAACCGAACTAGACAACATTGCACGACATCAGATCAGATCCAATCAAAATTCATTTTATGCCCCCCACCCCCACACCCCCACCCATCTCATTCCTCGCCCAACCCTTCCCCCCCCCCCTGTCAGTGTCCAACTCAAAACACAAGAAGGTTTTCTTTTTTATTTCTTAAATTTATCCCTACCCCCCCCCCCCCAATCTCCCTTCCCCCCCCAAGTTTAAAGCCCTCATGCAATGTCCAGTTGGAAATATTCATTCATTCATTTTTAAAACTTTCAATCTTTTATTCCCTCCCCCGCCCTCCTCCCCCCCCCCTCTTTGCCGCACGTCCAACTTCCTCATGCAATCACATTTATTTTAAAAGAATTGTCAAGACGATCTCTCGGGAGAGGAGTCCCGACAGGATGAGGGGGGTGGGTGGGTGGGAGGAGAGTGATTGAGAAAGAGAGTGAGAGAGAGAGAGAGAGAGAGAGAGAGAGAATGGGAGAGAGAGGGAGGGAGGAGGGGGGGTCACGAGCCAAGGGGACAACATTATCTACTCCTGTCTCCGGTGACAGGTCGTTCTTATTCTCTCCCTCCCCCTCTCCCTCCCGCCCCCCCCCCCACCCCACGACACTGGGTCCGGCAATTTCCAAGTTTCGGGCCAGGATGACAGTCTTTGGGGGTTGAAAGTTTGGCAGAATCAATCAAGAAATGTCATAATGATCTTATCGCTTTGATTACAGCACGCTGCCCCCCCCCCACCCGTCAGCCGGTCGGCAACCACCCCCAGGGCTGAGGCTGGCCTGCGCTCACGAAATATAAGAAGAGAGAGAGAGACAGAGACAGAGAGAGACAGAGAGAGAGACAGAGAGAGCGAGAGAGAGAGAACGAGAGAGAGAGCGAGAGAGCGAGAGAGAGAGAGAACGAGAGAGAGAGCGAGAGAGCGAGAGAGAGAGAGAGAGACAGAGAGAGAGAGAGAGAGGAGAGAATAGGGAAAAAAATAGAAAGAGAAACGAAGATAGATAAATACGAACAAATACAATTATAATTTAATCAACACCATGTACGTTGTCTATATTTATTATATTTTGTTTGAGAAGTAATGCTATGACATACAAACAAATAATTGGAAAACATAGAGGGGGGAAACAATGTTCTCGTGGTAAAGGGAGAGGGTACAAAAGGGACTTTTATGGACCCCCACCAGCTTCGAAAATTTGCTGAAGCACTCAACTCAAAATGGGAAAGTACTTGGATTGGATGGGGAGCGGGGGGGGGGAGAAATCAAGTACTCACAGTCGTTTGTATTAATACAGCATAAATGCGTTGTTAGGGGTGGTGGTGGTGGTGGTGTCACACATGGGGCGGCGAGGGGAGGGGTAGAGAATAACTCCCTGATGCTGCACATGCCCGTCTGATAAATTTCTACTTACTGCCCCTGAGAACTCGCGGTGACAGCTCAAAGAGTGATTTACAACAAATTTGATTCATTCAGAACGCAATATTTCACCAGCATTGACAGGTCGGGCTGAGCAAGGGCAGACCATCCGTACAAATTTGTCTCCCCTCTCCCCTGTGATTTTTTTTTGTTTGTTGTTGCTTTGGTTCCCTTTACCTCCCCTTTCAACAGTAAAAGGGTGGAAGGGAGGGGGGAGGGGAGGGGGCCACAGAGCATGACCTCAGTTTGGGCTCACCAATCATTCTTCGTGATTTAGGTCACGTGACGTGACAAGCTTTATATTTTTTTTTGCTTGGGGGAGATGGAGATGGTTTTGAGAGAGGTTGGGTACGGGGGTGGGCGGGTCGAGGGGGGGGGATGGAGGTCTTCCCCCTCTCGGTATATCATCATTTCTTTAGGGAAATTATACATTACATCTTTGGTAGGCGGGGTCGTGTAACCCGTGACACGATCGTTTCATCAAGGTCACATTGGAGGAGAGATACACAGTGATGTAGTTATATATGGGACAGATGACAAACGATGTTTTGTTGATTTGTTTCCCCTCTTTTCCTTGGGTTAGTATGTTGGTTGGTTGGTTGGTCGGTCGGTTGGTCGGTTGGTTGGTCGGTTGGTTGGTCGGTTGGTTGGGTTGGTTGGTTGGTCGGTTGGTTGGTTGGTCGGTCGGTTGGTTGGTTGGTTGGTTGGTCGGTCGGTTGGTTGGTTGCAGTGTTGTTTCATCTTACGACTATTTGGATATCTATCCGGGGAATTCGGACATCTATGGCGATATTTTGGATGTCTTTCGCACCATTTTGATGTCTAAATTGACATTTTGGATGTATGTCTTGACATTTAGCATGTCTACATCGACATTTTAAAGTCTATCTTCAAAGTCGTTCTTAAGCATAGGCGAACTGTGTCATCGCATTGGGCTGAAACCTTCACAAATATATTTAGTTGTTCATGTCATTCATGTCATTCAAAACGGAGACATCTGGAGTCCCCCCTGCCCCCCACCCATCTCCTCCAGCTTTGCCCCCCCCCTATTAAAAAAAATCGGAAGATGTCTCTGCCTTGTGCCTTCATTCCTGTTAAGTTGTCATGATCGGAACATATAGTCCACTTACTGGACGCAGACAGTTGACGGTGTGAGGTAGTCTGACCAGAGCATTAGGGGATGTACGGACACTGACGGAGAGTAAAAATGTTGCGGTGGACAGAACTGACGTAGACATGGTTCAGTGCACACCACCACACCACAACCACACCACACCACCACCACCACACCACACTACATAACGTCACGAACACAGACACTCACATAAACCGCTCCGTGAAGTAGTTTTGCTGACATCTTAAATCTGTCAATGTGTGTGTGTGTGTGGGGGGGGACACAGATGTAACTGAAAACACTGACATTGACTTCAATACACTGACATTGACTTCAATACACTGACATTGACGTCAATACACTGACATTGACGTCAATACACTGACATTGACTTCAATACACTGACATTGACGTCAATACACTGACATTGACGTCAATACACTGACATTGACGTCAATACACTGACATTGACTTCAATACACTGACATTGACGTCAATACACTGACATTGACGTCAATACACTGACATTGACGTCAATACAACTGACATTGACTTCAATACACTGACATTGACGTCAATACACTGACATTGACGTCAATACACTGACATTGACTTCAATACACTGACATTGACTTCAATACACTGACATTGACGTCAATACACTGACATTGACGTCAATACACTGACATTGACTTCAATACACTGACATTGACGTCAATACAGTGACATTGACTTCAATACACTGACATTGACTTCAATACACTGACATTGACGTCAATACACTGACATTGACTTCAATACACTGACATTGACTTCAATACACTGACATTGACTTCAGTACACTGACATTGACTTCAGCAGTACACTGACATTGACTTCAATACACTGACATTGACTTCAGTACACTGACATTGACTTCAGTACACTGACATTGACTTCAGTACACTGACATTGACTTCAATACACTGACATTGACTTCAATACACTGACATTGACTTCAGTACACTGACATTGACTTCAATACACTGACATTGACTTCAGTACACTGACATTGACTTCAGTACACTGACATTGACTTCAATACACTGACAATGACGTCAGTACACTGACATTGACTTCAATACACTGACATTGACCTCAATACACTGACATTGACTTCAATACACTGACACCGACTTCAATACACTGACATTGACTTCAATACACTGACATTGACTTCAGTACACTGACATTGACTTCAATACACTGACATTGACTTCAGTACACTGACATTGACTTCAATACACTGACATTGACTTCAATACACCGACATCGACTTAAATACACTGACAATGACGTCAATACACTGACATTGACTTCAATACACTGACAATGACGTCAATACACTGACAATGACGTCAATACACTGACATTGACGTCAATACACTGACATTGACTTCAATACACTGACAATGACGTCAATACACTGACAATGACGTCAATACACTGACATTGACGTCAATACACTGACGCTAAAAGATCAACATTTCTGCGGCCCTGCGCCACAAAGGAAAATTTAAATCTGTGAGTAGCGGGATGTGAACAATTCATCATTTTGCACACAACTGTCTGTCTGTCTGTCTGTCTGTCTGTCTGTCCACCCTTCAAGATTATACGCCTCACTCTTTTCACAGTCACTCTCTCTTTCTAACCCAACCGTACAAACGGATAATAATACAACACACCAGTCGACGGTTAATTTCACCCTCACCCCCCCAGTCCCACAAAACTGACAACCACCCTACCCTCCCACAGGTGACGCCCGGGGGGTGGCGTTGGATCAATCCCACTGATAAGCAACAATTACCTCGTGATGGATGGATGGGGACCCTGGCGATAAAGAAGGGCGTGAACCGTTGGTCAAACTAGCACTTGTCTGTGACGTATGGCCCACCGACCTGGCACTTGAAGGATAATGAATGACCGTTCTTCCCCCCCCTCCTCCCCACCCCATTCATCTAAGTCCATAGTTTAGTGGAAATTTAGTACAAATACTTTATTATAATTTTTTTTAAAGTTTTAAGCATCAGCCCATTTGTTTAATATGACCAAAAAAAAATATTGTATCATGTATCAAGATCCGCTTATGACCATATTTTTAAATTATTCATCATAAATGATAACAGGGGAAGGCACCTGCCTGCCAGACATATTATTAAAAAAAGGATGGAGTTGTCTTCTCTCGATCATTTATCGACACCCATTGCGACAAAAGTATTCAGCCAACGCGTCGACGGATTCCCCCAACAGCCTCTATCTATTTTAAGGAAAATTTCCTTATCGGTAATAAATTAAAAAAAAAAATTATTGGGATTGGAACCTGCGAACTACGCCAGTCGTCCCCAACCTTTTTCTCGCTGCGGACCCGGTCGACGTTTGACTATTTCACCGCCGTCCCGGGTTAGGGGGGGGAGGCGATTATTTATATTTTAGATTGTTTAGATTTACAATATGCCAATGCCGCTCACAGTCACTGAGATCCCGGTTAATCTCTCGTCCACTGAAAGTCGCACAACCCCGAGAGAAATACACCACAGTAAATAGAAAGGAAAGAATTTAATAGTTTATTGGGTGGCCCAGTACCATTTGATCCACGACCCGGTACCGGTCGGCGGCGGCCAGGGGGTAGGGGGACCACTGATATACGCTACACACTGGTGGGTCGCGAGCAGATATGAAGGGCACCACAAATTTTTTAATAGAAATTAATCGAAAATATGAAGTTTACAAATTTTTTAAAGATTTCTCAATGTGGAACTTTCTTTTTTTTCTGTGGGTCGCGTAAACCAAACAGGGCGTACACTGAAATACCCCCCCCCAAGTCTTTCGCGTGACATAATATACTAAAGTGTACACCCAGTACCATCACGCGACACACTTAGAACGGCCATGAAGCACTTACAGTACCATCACGCGACACACCTAGAACGGCCATGAAGCACTTACAGTACCATCACGCGACACACTTAGAACGACCATGAAGCACTTACAGTACCATCACGCGACACACCTAGAACGGCCATGAAGCACTTACAGTACCATCACGCGACACACTTAGAACGGCCATGAAGCACTTACAGTACCATCACGCGACACACTTAGAACGGCCATGAAGCACTTACAGTACCATCACGCGACACACTTAGAACGGCCATGAAGCACTTACAGTACTGTCACACGCGGCCCCGGGACCGTAGCGAGCTTAACTCCTCGCGCCCGGGGGCACAATACCTTTTTAATACCTTTTTTGCGCCCCCCATTTGAAAACCATATAATATTATATGTAAAATATACCCTTTTTCGCCCCTTTGTGAGTAGCGCCCAAGGCATGATGCCCCATCTCCCCCTTGCTCACTTCTAGCTACGCGGCACATCAGTACTTTCATGCATTGAGTCCAGAGTCTCTTCCGGACTTGGATATAAAAAGACAAAATCACAGACAAGGTGTATTTTAAACAAGACAAAGCAACAAATCAACTCATGACCTTTCATGACATTTGTCATTATACACAATAGCCATGTTTGAAAGTGAACATTCAGATGGCCCAAGTGGGGGAGTGGTTGGTGTGGTGGTAGAGATCTCAACATTTGGTGGACAAGTGTATGAATGAATACATGAAAACATATTGTTTGTTCAATGAACTAGTCGTTGAATTAAACCCGGACATACGCTGATAAATATTTCATACCATGACGAAAAGGTGTTTTCCGAATTAAACAAGTAGTTTAGTGTTGGGGAATTTATTGGGAAGGGGCAGGCAGGGAGATGGGAGGTGTGGGGCAGGGAGGTGGGAGAGGAGGTGGGAGAGGGGGCGTTTCCGTGCATTCTGATTGTGACTCCTTCAGGGAAGCGATACATCTGCATATTTCCTTGAGTCCAGCAGGGAGATGTCAGTGTTTGTTAACTGTGTCATCTGTCTACCGGACATATAAATGTACATACATAAGGAAATATTATTAGATCATCGGAACTCAGTTGGTCACACCGCGGCTTGCGGGCCAGTGAAAGAGCGATCAGCACTGGGTCTAAAAGTTTTTTGTCTACTGTATGACTGTGTACTAAATAGACTATTTGCATTACTTGTATATTATTACAGTAACAACTTTGTTAGTTAGTCTAATTAGAATGCATCCCTGACTGTTATAGGGTTATGAAGGGGGGGGGGGTTGAGAAAGGGCTGACTTTCTGACAGATTACCACCATGAATCCAAGTATATAATGGCACCATCACGTGTCATGATTAAGTGCCGTCAAAATAAAAAAAAAAACATTTTAATCTTTCCGCCGGTGAAACCAATCTTACTTTTGGAAACCAATCTTACTTTTGGAAACCCAATCTTACTTTTGGAAACCGATCTTACTTTTGGAAACCAATCTTACTTTTGGAAACCAAATGCTTCATAGTTTGGAAGATGAGCTAAATGTTTGGAATCGAATTGCTGTGATCAAACGCATAGTCACGTGATCAAACGTCTAGTCGCATAATTATTGCATTTATTATATCCACCTGATTGCATACATACTTCCTACCTCAGTGTAACCACCGACATTGTTACATTTAAGTTGTGCGTATGCGCGCGCACATATGAACTTCCTTTGCGATCAAGCATACCTTACAGCAGTAGGGCACATGCTTCGTTTAGCATCATACTCTAGGCCTCTTTACCGTAACGTTGCGCACAAAAGATGTAAATTTCCTTTTTTCCATAACTGTACCTACACCCTCGGGGTACTCGTCTAACATCCTGGGGATATTGTTTAGAAAACAGAGACAATAACCAGTGGCGTAGGGAGGGGTTGCTGCGGGTTGTGCGGGCTGCACAGGGCGCCGTACAAGGAATGGGGCGCCGAGAGAGCACTTTTCAGATAGGGAGGAGGGCGCGAAAAAATAACTCGCACGGTGCGCCACAATGGTTAGCTACGGCACTGACAAAAACAACAGATATTTGTAGTGCGCCACAATGATTAGCTACGGTCCTCACAACAACATTAGATATTTGTGGTGCGCCACATTGGTTATCTACGGCCCTGACAACAACAACAGATATTTGTGGTTGAGACATAATCGAAGCATGACCTTGACATTGTAGAAAAATTCAAGTATAGCGGACAACCGCGTAAGGTTAATTTTCGAGGATAGAAGATATTCGACTATCAAGGGCACACGGGTATGGCAAACATTCTTGTATGGCTGACATTCGGAAACAAAAACAAAACAAAACGGGTTTCGCAAATATTCCCAACCAATAAATTACAAAAAGCCCATGATGTTCCCACCACGTCAAGAAAATGAATTCTTTTGTACTTGAACAAAACATGGCGTTCAAAAGCCGCCTACTTCTTCGCACGTGATTGCTGACGTACCAATGTAGCGTCTAGCCATTGTCATGACAACTAAATGGTGCCGACAACTGAACGCAGCTATTTGATTCATTGCTTCTCTATGGTGCACTCATTCTTTTTTTTTTTCCATTGGCATTTGTAAGGATTCACTCATCGTTATTTGAGTACACAACACTTTACTTACACTGACAGACATCGTAGGGTCGGGGTGCATGTGTGGGTGAAGGGGGGGGAGGGGATAGAGTTAGGGGATTGGGGGCGGGGTCGAGGGTGGCGGGGGGAGGGATCATGGATTTATGACCAGAGAAAAGACACGACAGGAGCATAACAACGTGAAGTGTCTGTGGAAACATTATCACATAACCTATATATATATATATATTTCTATTCTGAATGTCCAAGTTTGCTGGCATTCTTTTTGATCCATTTCTCGTCTCTCGAAATTCAGTGGCTCATTTTTGTTGATGTTATTTATTGTTTTCATGCAAACGTTCCTGTGTGTCATTTAAAGAGCAAATGGGATCTGAAAACATAAAATAAAAGCATAAATCAACAACTTGATTTATTTGTCATCAAGTTGTCCATATCAAATCCGGCGGGGGGGGGGGGGGTGAGGGAGGGGGGTAAGTGGGGCGATGAGGCGGGGCATCAAACAGAGAAATTGCAAGGCACGTTGATATTTCTGATGGCAGGGTCGATGCGTTAACCATGGGAGGGGAAAATGGAGGAGGGGTGGTCTTGTTCACAAAAAAAAAAAATTTATTATGTTACAAGATTTTATTTGTAGAAATTTATTAATTCAAGGAATGCAAATTTTTTTTTCGGGGCCACTTTGCAGTTTTAAGGGTCAAGTGAATCCCGTCTTGTACGCTTTTGATGATACCCCCATTTCAAACCGACCATGTGTCCTGAAGCTTTGCTTTCACGGGCTAGTATCAGGTCTGCGGGTTAAATTCATCAAAATGTTGTAAAACCTTATTACAGGTTGATGTTAAATTCATCAAAATGCTGTAAAATCTAATTACATGTTGATGTTAGATTCATCATATAGCGTAAAGCTTGAAGTAACAAAAAAAAAATTCCGTTTTACTTCGTCTTGATGCTGAAAGCCTCATCTTCCATTTAAATAAATGGATTGGGGAAATGGTGGGGGAGGGGGGGTAGATGTGGGTGGGGCTCAACTCTAGAACTAATGGGAGTTTTATGCCACATGCATAAACAGATGCTCGCGTGACTTAAGGACCCTGCACGCGAAAGATCCTGAGAATTATGCATGAAAGATGACCTGAACAAGGTCTCAAGAAGGTTCATTCATCAAGAGACTTTGAGCACAGCACACACGCGCACACACACACACACACAGTTGTATCTTCGTGGACACACATACACACACATATACACACAAAAAACTCCAAATGCAGATGCGGCGAAGAACAGCTTGAATGTGAGGAGAACGCGATAAAAATTTGGATAATCTATTTTTAGAAACTTAAAAACTATAACAAGAACTAGAAAACTATGGAAGTTGACCTACATGCACTGACAGCCATCTCCAAAGAGTTTTTTTTTATAAATATAATTTTATATTTTTGACGAGATGGGGCAAGGAGGAGGAGAAAGTTTCTCTTGACGATCATCGTTCGTGGCATGTCAATAGATGAATGAAGTGACGACAATCGGTGCAGATTTCATTAATTTTACCACGTGACTTCAGATAGCCAGTCGTGTGTTGGCTTGTTTCAACTTTGATCTCAAAAGTGACAGTAATTACATTTTTTTTCTTCAGTTTTTTTTTTAAGTGTTTTTTTCTGCGTTTTATTTTTAGTTTTTTTTTAATTTTGTTTAATATTTGTGATTATTCTTGTTTCTTGGCAGCTAGAGCTAACAATAATAAAAAAAAATGACCAAACATTTCAGGAGGAAAAGGGACACAGAATTTTTTTTTTGTATAAATATATTGATTCAATTCTTTGAGGTCCGTTTAAGGATTTGATGGTTGATCATCACTGCTATATATGTAGTGTTGCTAAGTGTGAGACGTGACTTAGTGTGAGTAGTGATTATGTGTGAGACGTGACTGTGTGTGAGACGCGACTGTGTGTGAGTAGTGACTTTGTGTGAGTAGTGATTATGTGTGAGTAGTGACTTTGTGTGAGTAGTGATTATATGTGAGTAGTGATTATATGTAAGTATTGATTATGTGTGAGACGTGACTTTGTGTGAGTAGTGACTTTGTGTGAGACGTTACTTTGTGTGAGTAGTGACTGTGTGAGACGTTACTTTGTGTGAGTAGTGACTGTGTGAGACTGACTTTGTGTGAGTAGTGACTGTGTGAGTAGTGACTTTGTGTGAGACGTTACTTTGTGTGAGTAGTGACTGTGTGAGTAGTGACTTTGTGTGAGTAGTGATTATGTGTAAGTATTGATTATGTGTGAGACGTGACTTTGTGTGAGTAGTGACTTTGTGTGAGACGTTACTTTGTGTGAGTAGTGACTTTGTGTGAGACGTTACTTTGTGTGAGTAGTAATTATGTGTGAGCCGTGACTGTGTGTGAGAATAAATGTTTAACAACGTTATTAAACAAAGGGAAACAAATCTTCTTGAACCCGTCAACTAGTAGACGTGTGACTAAATATATCTGTCCAATTAGTAGTTCTCACAGTGGTGGATCTTATCTGAAGTGAGTCACCACAAATTGTACTAATGACCTAACCGCGAATACATAAATTCTTATAATAAATATACTTCTTCTAACCATTTTTTTTCATTACTGTACAGATGAATCGCGAAAAGAAGAATCTGTTTCTCAGTGGGTCACAAATCGCACAAGTTTTAGAACTACTGGTATGTACGATTGTTGGCTACGCATTTGACTTTTTTTTAAACACTAACAAATTCTAGAAAGTTAATTAAAGTGGGACCGATGGCCGAGTGGTGTAGATACTCGACAGTCGACCTGAGAGTCCTGAGTTCGATCCTCGGTGAGACTCGTGTAATTTTTCCAGGTGAAATTTGGAGCAAAGTCGTCCCACAAGTCCACCCAGCTTGAAATGAGTACCTGACTTAAGTTAATTTTTACACTTCATCTGCCCCGATGGCCTTAATTAATCAAGATTTAGTAAAGGAAAAAAAAAAAGGTGAAAATAGTAATCTAAAGTAGCCGCACTTAAGTCAATGCAGCGCCGCCCGCGTCTCTAACAGCCACATAGGTGTGTACACGTAAGGTGGGGGTGGGGACACTTTACATGTGACAGAAAGGACTTGACCAAGAACAGTTGTGTAATGATTAACTGAGCTTGTTTGTAGAAAGGGGTGTTGGGGGGGGGGAGTGCAGCACTGGCCTGAACAAACAACCAAATGGACCGTACTTGTATCGCGGTCTTTAGTTTTGCCCACTCCTGGTAGATATCAAAGTTGGCCAGCTACACTATCTTTCTAAACCAAAATTTCAGGAATTTCATGTGTGACGCCTCTGTAAGGATGAGATTAAATCTCTAAGATCCTGTGAACCACTAATGGGATGGTTTTATATGGTGCTCTTCTTTCAACCCCCCCCCCCCGCCATAGCCTGCAGTGCAATTGCCTCACCGAAGATCGAACCAGGTACCTTCAGGTCGACAGTCAAACGTTTTACTGCACGACCATCCGTTCACGACCAGGAATTTGATATAGTTGTTTACTTTCTTTCTCTATAAGAAAATAAAAAATGAGAGCATAATGAATAGATTTCAAAGTACATGTCGCACCAATCCCTGGAGGTAGTCAGCCACAAGTGACCCGTGAGCCAGCCCTCATCTATAGACCTTGAAGCCACACGTGGTGTATGTGTGAGTGTATGTTATTTGTATGTGTAGAAAATCCAGCCAATCAATCTTCGTATCCACAAATACATGGGAGGAGTAATCCATCACGTGACTCCAGGACAACGACACCACCAGACATTTGCATATCAATCAAAGAATAGAATCACAACTTAGCGATGATGAGACTTCCAATGCTGGTCATCTCTTTTGGTCATCTCTATTGGTCTTCTCTTTTGGTCATCTCTTTTAGTCATCTTTCCTGGTTTTATTTATTTTTCCTTGCAGAATCAGTAGTATTACAGTAATATAAATGTTTTTCTCTTTCCGAATGTGTCAACTTGTAGACTTTTTTTTACTTTCTATTTTCAGGAACCAAGAAGTAATGACTCCTGTGCTGGTGTATAGATATTGCGATGACCAAAGGGTTGTTTGATGAATTGGTCAACGAATGACCAAAGAGATATTTTCTTTGTTTAGATAACATTTTTTTTTGTTTGTATTCCTTCGCGAATCCCCCCCTCCCCCCCCCCACTCTCCGCTGGACATACAGTCAAACAGAATGACTGGACTACGCAGTGACCTATAAGCCGAGATTTGTCGGTCATTTGGGAGGAACGTGGTCATTACCAGTTGGGCAGTAGCTGACGGGAATAGTGGACTGAAGATGGACAAGCGGAAAAAGCAAATAACTTCCTCTGGGCTGACCCAGTGTACCTTTCTTGAGTCGGTATGTTGTTTTGTGTGGTCATTTGTGGATTTAGGTGACCGGGGTGACCTTAGGTCAATAAAGAGTCACTCGTGTTGAGTCTCTTCTCTCTCTCTCTCTCTCTCTCTCTCTCTCTCTCTCTCCTCTCCTTTCCCTGTCAACAGCCTAATAGTTATAAGTCTGATAAGAAAACGTATACGAGAAGAAAGTTAAAAAAGAACATTACATATATATATACTAGTTGAAAGTACCCGGCTTTGCCCGGGTTTAAAATAAGGTTTTCTGTTTACCTTCTGTTTTCTCCCTACCCCCTCTCTCCCTTCCTCTCTCTCTCCCTCCCTCCCTCCCTCTCTCCCTTTCCCTCCCTCCCTCTCCCTCCCTCTCCCTCCCTCTCTCTCTCCCTCCCTCCCTCTCCCTCTCTCCCTTTCCCTCCCTCCCTCTCCCTCCCTCTCCCTCCCTCTCCCTCCCTCTCTCTCCCATCTCTCCCCATCTCCCTCTCTCCCCTCTCCCCCTCCCTCTCTCCTTTCCTCCCCTCTCTCCCTCCCTAACCCCTCTCTCCCTCCTTTCTCCCTCCCTCCCCTTTCCACCTCTCCCTCTCTCCCCCTTCCTCATTCCCTCTCTCTCCTCCCTGCCCCCTCACTCTTTATCTCTCTCCTTCCCTCTCCCCCCTCCCTCCCTCTCTCCCCCTCCTTTCTCCCCCCTGTCCATCCCCTCCCTCCTCTCTCCCCCTCCCTCCCTCCCTCCTACCCTCCTTTCCTCTCTCTCTCCTCCTGCCCCCTCTCTCTCTCTCTTTATCTCTCTCCCTCCCTGTCCCTCTCTCTCTTTCTCTCTCTCTCTCTCTCTCTCTCTCTCTATATATATATATATATATATATATATATATATATATATATACTTATTATTATGGCTTCACACTTCTTCTAAAATCCTTCTTCATTCCTTTATTTTCCTCAAACTGTACAAATCAGGGAGCATGAAAAAACAACAACAATTCTTTTCATCACAAAGGCACAATACAGCACCAGCGCGCAAGTTCTATTCGAATCGGGAAATGACGTCACAGAGGAATTTTATTTATGGCGCCGTCGAGATTACTTTAATATAGTAAAATACTAAAATAAAAAAAAAATTAATTACAAATAAACTACCCATCGAGATGAAACGAAACCTGTCCTATAACCTTCCCCATGTAATTATGTGTATGTGTAACAAATTTCACGTTATCTGTTTTTCTGGATCTTGAGTTATAAGGGAACAGACAGACAGACAGACAAAAAATGCGTCTTATAAGTATACTTCGCAAGCACATATAACATACAAACAGAAACATAGTACAGGCAATTGAATGGTACAATTATAAAGATACACAAGTTAACAACCCAATATTCTGTCTCCAAAATGTATCAAGTGTCAAATAAAAATGAAATGATTGGATGATATGCTGCTATATTCATTCGTCTTCATTTTCTTGATCTTTCCATCTCATTTTATTTTTGATTACCATGTGAGGTGTTGTTCATGACATACAGCTAACAGCGATACACGCTGACCAGAGTCCAGACATTTGAGGCCATTAGAGTAAAAGAAAAATAAAACATACACAATCCATTATATTTAATGCAACATATATAATCCATAATATCTAATGTTACATTCATAAACCAGAGTATTCAACATAATGCTTCATACATACACCAGAATATAGACTATAATGTAACATACATAAACCAGAATATCCAACATAAAGAAACATGCATACAACAGAATATCCAACATAATGTAACATACATAAATCAGAATATCAAACATAATGTAACATACATACACCAGAATATCCAACATAAAGTAACATACATAAACAAGAATATCAACAGAATGCAACATACATAAACCAGAATGATATCAAACATAATTTAACATACATACACCAGAATATCCAACATAATGCAACATACATAAACTTGGCCATCCTGATTCATAAACTTGGCCATCGCGATACATAAACTTGGCCATCGCGATACATAAATTTGGCTATCCCGATACACAAACTATAATTATTAAAGTTACACCGACATCCGATTATCTTTAGTAATGTAATCTACATAGATTCAATTCATAAACAACATCAAGTCGGGGTTAGTAGCCTAAACAAAATACTACCACTCCTAGTAAAATAACTTACAAAACTAAAGATGGCTGCTTTTGTTGACAAGTTGAAATGTAATTGGCCTAAACTCATCCAGCTACTACTTTTCTTAATCAAGTTTTAAGGCAAAGTGGACAGTTAATATATTTCCTCCTACTCTAGCCTTCAAACTGACCAGTGGACATTTGTGGAAGATTGTGCCACAAAAAAATAAATAAAAAAATAAATGGGCCTGTCATTTCCCCCCCCCCCGACCATATCAAAATGACCTGCTGACCATCTTGAGGGACTGGACAGAACTAATCCATGCAATGACCAGAGGAGACGCCACGCTTGTCCATTTTATCCTCCCAGGGGGCCCGTCTGACTACACTGATGAAATTTGGGGGCAGCTCGCACATGGCCCCCTAGTGCCCAACCCCCCCACCCCCAGTGTCCCCCTGGTTACTGCGAAACCTTTCTGAGATCGATGGTGTGTGTGTGTGTGGGGGGGGGGGAAACTATAGGAGCTGAATGAGTTATGGTGTTATAGAATGTTTAGTAATAAAATGTTTAGTTGTTAAATATTTAGTTATAAAATTTTTACTCATACAATGTTTACATATAAAACTTTAGTTGTTAAATATTTAGTTATAAAATGTTTGTTCATAAAATATTTAGATATACAATTTTAGTTGTTAAATATTTAGTTATAAAATGTTTAGTCATAAAATGTTTAGATATAAAACTTTAGTT
The DNA here is from genome assembly GCA_021962125.1 of Bulinus truncatus. Classification (NCBI taxonomy): domain Eukaryota; kingdom Metazoa; phylum Mollusca; class Gastropoda; family Planorbidae; genus Bulinus; species Bulinus truncatus. The sequence goes on along the minus strand of JAGDYQ010000259.1, from coordinate 817,352 downwards.
GTTAAATATTTAGTTATAAATTGTTTAGACTTGAAATGTTTAGATAAAAGGTTTGGTAATAAAATGTTTACTTATAAAATGCTTTGATACGAAATTTTTAGTAATAAAATGTTAAATAATAAAATGTAAAACTTATGCTATTGAAACGTTTAAATCTATAATGAAACAATAACACACACTTAGCCCACTGGGCTGTATTACTGACCATTCATACGTCATCTGTCTCTGTTTGTATAAATATGATCAGAACCGCTCTGTGTCTCTTTTTGTGTGGGGGGGCCGTAGACAAAAGGCCCTGTCAGGCCCCCGCTGGTTCTCATGAATGAATGTATTGTATTCATGTTATTAGTACAATGTGGCTAGGAATGTGATGTTTTTAGCCCCTTACACAAAAGAATTTTCAGCATAGAGGACACAGACAATCACCTCCCTTACCTATGTTTGAGGAAGTCTCTGTATATGTCAATTATGTTTAGACTAGTACTTAGTCTGGACTAGATAATCTGGTTCACATTCCGGGACATTTAGTGTGTATGGTCTTTTGTGCTGAGCCATTGTGTATCGCTACAGTAATTCAAAAACTTACCACCACGAAGATATTCTTTTCTCCCACAAATACACACATTTTAAACACACATACAAACTAATACACATATTTTAAACACACATACACACTAATTAATTTTAAACACACATACACACTAATACATTTTAAACACACATACACACTAATACATTTTAACACACATACACACTAATACATTTAAACACACATACACACTAATACATTTTAAACACACATACACACTAATACATTTTAAACACACATACACACTAATACATTTTAAACACACATACACACTAATACATTTTAACACACATACACACTAATACATTTTAAACGCACATACACACTAATACATTTTAAACACACATACACACTAATACATTTTAAACACACATACACACTAATACATTTTAAACACACACACACTAATACATTTTAACACACATACACACTAATACATTTTAACACACATACACACTAATACATTTTAACACACATACACACTAATACATTTTAAACACACATACACACTAATACATTTTAACACACATACACACTAATACATTTTAAACACACACACACTAATACATTTTAACACACATACACAGTAATACATTTTAAACACACATATACACTAATACATTTTAACACACATACACACTAATACATTTTAACACACATACACACTAATACATTTTAAACACACATACACACTAATACATTTTAAACACACATACACACTAATACATTTTAAACACACATACACACTAATACATTTAAACACACATACACACTAATACATTTTAACACATATACACACTAATACATTTTAACACACATACACACTAATACATTTTAAACACACATACACACTAATACATTTTAAACACACATACACACTAATACATTTTAAACACATACACACTAATACATTTTAAACACACATACTCACTAATACATTTTAAACACATACACACTAATACATTTAAACACACACATACACACTAATACATTTTAAACACACATACACACTAATACATTTTAAACACACATACACACTAATACATTTTAACACACATACACACTAATACATTTTAAACACACATACACACTAATACATTTTAAACACACATACACACTAATACATTTAAACACACATACACACTAATACATTTTAAACACACATACACACTAATACATTTTAAACACACATACACACAAATACATTTTAAACACACATACACACTAATACATATTAAACACACATACACACTAATACATTTTAAACACACATACACACTAATACATTTTAAACACACATACACACTAATACAATTTAAACACACATACACACTAATACATTTTAAACACACACACACTAATACATTTTAACACACATACACACTAATACATTTTAACACACATACACACTAATACATTTTAACACACATACACACTAATACATTTTAACACACATACACACTAATACATTTTAAACACACATACACACTAATACATTTAAACACACATACACACTAATACATTTTAACACACACATACACACTAATACATTTTAAACACACATACACTAATACATTTTAAACACACACACACTAATACATTTTAAACACACATACACACTAATACATTTTAAACACACATACACTAATACATTGTAAACACACACACTAATACATTTTAAACACACATACACACTAATACATTTTAAACACACATACACACTAATACATTTAAACACACATACACACTAATACATTTAAACACACACACACACTAATACATTTAAACACACATACACATTAATACATTTTAAACACACATACACACTAATACATTTTAAACGCACATACACACTAATACATTTTAAACACACATACACACTAATACATTTCAAACACACATACACACTAATACATTTTAAACACACATACACACTAATACATTTTAAACACACATACACACTAATACATTTTAACACACACATACACACTAATACATTTTAACATACATACACACTAATACATTTTAACACACATACACACTAATACATTTTAAACACACATACACACTAATACATTTTAAACACACATACACACTAATACATTTTAAGACACATACACACTAATACATTTTAACACACACATCAATGCAAACAGATACATCTACAATGGCTGACAGACGGACTTTATCAGTTGGTCATTGAGATTGGGCCTGAGATATATTATTAATTTATTAGATTGGTCAGTATAGCTGAATGCTCCGGTCTCTCAGTATAGCTGAATGCGCCGGTCTCTCAGTATAGCTGAATGTGCCGGTCTCTCAGTATAGCTGAATGTGCCGGTCTCTCAGTATAGCTGAATGCTCCGGTCTCTCAGCATAGCTGAATGCTCCGGTCTCTCAGTATAGCTGAATGCGCCGGTCTCTCAGTATAGCTGAATGTGCCGGTCTATCAGTATAGCTGAATGCGCCGGTCTCTCAGTATAGCTGAATGCACCGGTCTCTCAGTATAGCTGAATGCGCCGGTCTCTCAGTATAGCTGAAAGTGCCGGTCTCTCAGTATAGCTGAATGTGCCGGTCTATCAGTATAGCTGAATGTGCCGGTCTCACTGCTCATCTCTGGGCCGTAAATTTTCCTAGGCCTCCAGTCTCCTTCCCAAACTGATGGATGTCTTTGAATTTACATGCAAATCCCCGGCCAAGTCATTACCAGAAAAGGTCATCCATTTTGGGATTAGGGGAAGTCACCCAAAACTGCCGAAAAGGAATAGCAAGAGTTATTCTCTCCTCTCTGCCTAGAATCTATAGCGTTATAACACAAAATGTCCGTAGAACTAGAGTTACAGATGTAGTATGATGTAGTTTTGTTGTAGATGGTGTATTGTTGGGTTGGTTGTTTAGTGTACACAACGTGTTTACCACCCGAGCGTTGTTATGTTTTATTATTCATAAGCACTTGTTGCTCATTAATGTCATGGAGGTGAGTGGTGTGTGTGTGTATGTGTGGTGCATGTGTGGCGTATGTGTATGTGTGATGTGTGTATATGTAAGGTGTGTGTGTATGTGTGGGTCTATGTGAGGTCTGTTTGTGTGGTATGTGGAGCGTGTTTGTGTGGTGTATGTGCGATGTGTGGTGGTATTTGTGGTGGTGTGTGTGATAAGTGCCTGTGAAGTATCTGTGGTCTATGTGTGGTCTGTATTTGCGATGTGTGTGTGTGTGTGTTTTGGTCTCAAGTTTTCGTGACGGGACATGTTCCAGCTATTTCCAGATATCCGGTCTTCTAGGTCACCTCGATCTGTCATTCACTCAGGTTGCGGCGTTCTAGACTGACCTACTCATTGGTATAACCAGCACAAACAAATGACAACAACAACAACAACAAATAACAACCTACATTTAATATGAAAATTGACTAATTCTGGAATATTCATATAACTGTTAGTCTGGCTTCATAACCATTGCTTGGTAATTCGTGGTTTGTTTTTTTAACCAAACCATTTACAACACATTCTGGCTACTAATTCTGGCTACTAATTCTGGCTACTAATTCTGGCTACTAATTCTGGCTACTAATTCTGGCTACTAATTCTGGCTACTAATAGTTACTTACATCATAAAATAAAATTACTGAAAGGAAATAAAAACAACAACTATTGATAGATCACATTGGTGTAAACAGGTTCCCTCACGTCTGCCTTTAGGGACGTGCTGGCACGTAAAAGCCTCTCACGAGGCCCGCAAGCTGCCATGAAGCAGAACTGCAGCTCAAAGTAGACAATTAATAAACACGATCAATGGAATTCATTAATATAATGAATACCTACGATTTCACGTAACACGTGAATCTAACTAATTCATTCGTAATAATTATTGTAATTATTGTTATTATTACAATGTGTTTTGCATCCCCCCCCCTCCATTCTACTCCATGACGAATTTTTCATCCTTTGATCATAGATTAGCAAACTTCTGTTCGATACATTTATGAGCCAAGGACAAATGTAAATTCGGGGGACGGGGGGGGGGGACGGGGACGGAGGGGGGCTCAATGAGACACTTTGGACCCTGAATCTTACTAGGACACGCTTGACCTCTACGACAACAGTGAAAACATTTTCATAATTTTTTTTGGCAATGTCAAAAAAATGTAATTCTCCAAAATGGCGTCTCTTTTAGCAGTCGGATTCCTTGGGCAACTTGCATAGTTTGATTGTCCATTAGATTTGTCCTGCAAGTACCTGGGGTTTTGTTGACTTTATGGTCAATATAGCTCTTGTGAACATTGACTAGAAATGTCCAGATATCAGAATACCACACTGAAGTAGGTTGAAGTCACAAAGATCTATTTATAGTAGATATCTAGGACTGAATCTAAAAATGCAATGGACAGGTGAATGGGCCGGTGAATAGACAGATGAATGGACAGGTGAATGGACAGGTGAATGGACAGGTGAATGGACAGGTGAATAGACAGGTGAATGGACAGGTGAATGGACAGGTGAATGGACAGGTGAATAGACAGGTGAATGGACAGGTATGCCGGTATGATGTCTCAGTGTGATATATCAGTTCAATGTATCAGTGCGTTCTGTCAGACTTACATGTCCAGTTCGATGTGTCAGTGTGATTGTCAGTGTTACATGTTCTTGTTACATGTCAGTGGTAGATGTCAGTCTGATGTGTCAGTGTAATATGTCAGTGGTACATGTCAGTGTGATATGTCAGTGTGATATGTCATTCTAACATATCAGTATTACATTAAGTGTCATATGTCAAATATATGTTGTATGCCAGTGTTGCATGTCAGTGCCATATAAGACTGACATTACGCCCTGACCGTGTCACACGTCACCCCCCACTCCCTTTCATCACTTTTCACATTTCTCCCCCAACTGACAAATAAAACAGCTATCACGTTACAGACGGGCATAACCTGTTGTACTGTCACTCTGGAGCTCCCGTGTCGCACTGCCGTCGTCAGCTTGTCAGTATGACCCGTCAGTGTCAGATCAGAAGGAGACTTAAAAGCTCGCTTGATCCTGAAGCTGTGCCGCCCCCCCCCTCCCCCATCGCATATCCCCTTTCCCCCACCACAGCCAGCTCCCAAACCTGGACGGCCGTTGACGGAATAATGAGTGCGCCACGTCACAGTAATGGCGGCATCAGGTGTAGCCTGAAGTGAAGGAGGCCCGTCTATCACACTCGAGGACATTACCTGGGACAGTGTCCCGGGAACTGATATTACCTTCTTCCAGACATGTCATTAATGGCTAGCATAGCCTTCCCCCCCCCCCCCCACACACCAATGTCAAGTGACGAGTGGCCGTACAGCTGACATATTCTACCGTGAAACATATCATTTTCTGTACATAGCCAATGTCATTTATTACCTTAGTGTGTAGGTGTGTGTATGTGTGTGTGTGTGTATGTGTGTGTCTGTGTGCGTCTGTGTGTGTGGAGGAGGAGGAGAAGCCGCTCTTGCCGGAAACCGGAGTATGTGTGGGTGTACGATGTGTGGGTGTGCTATGTGTGGGTGCGTGATGTGTGGGTGTGCTATGTGTGGGTGCGTGATGTGTGGGTGCGTGATGTGTGGGTGTGCTATGTGTGGGTGTGCCATGTGTGGGTGTGCTATGTGTGGGTGTGCGATGTGTGGGTTTGCGATGTGTGAGTGTGCTATGTGTGGGTGTGCTATGTGTGGGTGTGCGATGTGTGGGTGTGCTATGTGTGGGTTTGCGATGTGTGAGTGTGCTATGTGTGGGTGTGCTATGTGTGGGTGTGCGATGTGTGGGTGTGCTATGTGTGGGTGTGCCATGTGTGGGTGTGCTATGTGTGGGTGTGCCATGTGTGGGTGTGCCATGTGTAGGTGTGCTATGTGTGGGTGTGCTATGTGTGGGTGTGCGATGTGTGTGTGTGTGCCAACAGATACGCCATTAATTTTCTCCCCAACCAACAGATACGCCGTCAAATGTTCTCCCCACCCAACAGATACGCCATTTCCATTCGCCACAGTCAGTTATTAAAGCTGACACGGGGGATAAACAGAAATTAATCGCCCCCTTCCCACGCTCTTTCTTTTTAATCCTCCCCACCCCCCTCCCATTAAATTCCAATATATTATCTGGCCGTTATGTTTGATCGAAGTAGAGGGGCTTATCTTTTCGGGCTTAATCAAAGCCTCACCATTCACAATAGAGCGATCGTTGGGACCTAACAAATGTGCCAGAACAGTTTTTTTTTTTGGTCCGTGTGTAATATTAAAAAAATACCAGTTTGGCATTTTCTTGTTATGTCTGGCAGTTTAAATTCTCATTTTTATGATTGGCCAGGTTAAACAAGTGAAAGCAAATATTTCAATGTGGCCTGTTGGTCGTTTATCAATTTTCGTTTTGGCTTGTTTTTTTTTTCCTCTTATTATTTTTCATATTTTCAATAAACGATGGTTTGATTGGATGCTGCCAAACCCATGATGAAAACTGGTTTTCTGGTATGGGTGTAAAATAATGCTGGTCTCTCATTCCAACCAGACCCAACCCTTCATCATCACTTGATTACACTTTCACGTCATCGGTGGTAAATAAATGTCTGTCTGTCTGTCTGTCTGTCTGTCTGTCTATCTATCTATCTATCTATCTATCTATCTATCTATCTATCTATCTATCTATCTATCTATCTATCTATCTATCTATCTATCTATCTATCTATCTATCTATCTATCTATCTATCTATCTATCTATCTATCTATCTATCTATCTATCTGTCTGTCTGTCTGTCTGTCTGTCTATCTATCTATCTATCTATTTATCTGTCTGTCTATCTGTCCATCTGTCTGTCTACATTATTTCTCTCTCTTTTTAACCTTTCTCCATATGCTTCCATTGACTCCATCTAAAGGTCAGCTATCTGTGTCTGTTTGTTTGTATGTGCGTTTGTTTGTCTGTGTCTGTTTGTTTGTATGTGCGTTTGTTTGTAAAAGAAAAAGACTTGATTATCAAATTACTTTTTGTTGTCAATGTCTCACTCATTAACATTCGTTTGTACTGACTAGTACTGACTAGTACTGACTAGTACTGAGCCACAAACTGAGAAGACAGATAGAAACACAAACACACACACACACACATAAAAAATGAAATTCAGATTTAATTTAAGGTCAGATCCCAGTGTTCAATAAACAACATTTTCTTGTTTTTCATAACACAATCTCCAATCACAGACTCTGATGCAGATTAACACAATCTCCAATCACAGACTCTGGTGCAGATTAACACAATCTCCAAATCACAGACACTGATGCACATATTATTTTGTTTTCTTTTTTTCCTAGCACGGCCATTTTGTTTTTGTATGATTCCTCGAATATATTGCCATTTTTATATAAATGTGTGAGTACGTGTGTTTGTACATCTGTGTGTGTTTGTGTGTGTGTGTCAGTATTTTTAACTCAATCACCGGCCAATTCATCGATCTTCTCGATCACTGGAGTGTCGGTTAATTAAATAATTGGTATCTAACGAGGTTGTATACAGGTCAGCTAGAATTGATGACCACAATCTAAAAGATCATCTCTGACATCATCCACATACATACAAAAAAAAAAAAATAAATTATAAACTCACCAGAATTGACCGCACTGGCCAATTAAAGAGAGAAACGTCCGCGATCAATCTTCCTGGGAGCGTCACGTGATCGTCCATCAAATGTCCACTAGCACATATTCCTGTGAGCGCCGAAGCGTTAAACTAATTACTCACGCTTCGTCAATCTCCGGGGCTCCCCTGAAGTGGTTGCGGCTGTTTGCTGTAAGGGGGATTGTGGGGGGGGGGGTGATATTTTCTTGCCCGCTGGGGGGAAGTTACGAGGAGAGGGCAAAATGAGTGATGATTTTTTTAAAGAAAAGTCATGACACTGAAGAGACGGTGATGATTGAAGGTTTGTTTGTGATGTTTATGTGATGGCCGCCACATAGGTGATGTTTAGATAATGTCCATGAGACAGGTGATGTTTAGATGATGTCCATGACACAGGGGATGTTTAGATGATGTCCATGAGACAGGTGATGTTTAGATGATGTCCATGTGACAGGTGATGTTTAGATGATGTCCATGACACAGGGGATGTTTAGATGGTGTCCATGAGACAGGTGATGTTTAGATGATGTCCATGTGACAGGTGATGTTTAGATGATGTCCATGTGACAGGTGATGTTTAGATGATGTTTAGATGATGTTTAGATGATGTCCATATGATATATATATACATTGCAAATATGAATGGGTATGTTTAGATAATGTCCGTGACGGCATGTGATGTTTAGATGATGTCCATGAGACAGGTGAAATTTAGATTATGTCCATGAGCCAGGTGATGCTTAGATGAAATTGGGCATGTTTCGATGATACCCATGTGACAGGTGATGTTTAGATAATGTCTATGAGACAGGTGTTGCTTAGGTGATATGTGTGACGACATGTGATGTTTAGATGATGTCCAGCGACAGGTGGTGTCGCATAAACTCGACATGTCTTGGACATAGCATTCCCTTCTTCAAAATACTTTTTAAAAAATGTCCGGGAAAATGTGATTTGTTCAATTCTTTGTCCTATTTATTTGTCTACGGATAATGTATTTTTTTGTTAATCTGATGGAAAATTATAAAACAAACACCAGCGCTCTAGTCGAAGAATTGCTTGTGATTGTGACCCGATGCAAATAAACTCTGGCCTGACAGCCGGAGATAGCAAGATGGCCGAATTACTCAACAAGCACTTTGCCAGCTGTCAGAAAGTCGAGCAAGAGAAGTACATTGTCTAAACTCTAAGGCACCTGACAAATTCAGGATGAGATGCAATCACTTAGATCCTATAAAACCATTACTGAAATTATTTTTTTTTAATGTTGCCCTACTTTCATCCCCACCAATAAATGTGCTATAACCTTGAAGGCACCACGGGAGATATAGCGGGGACTTTAACCATGACCTGAACTATCCATTGGTCCTCACCGGAGATAGAACCAGGAGATCGGGAGCTTTATCACACGACCATCCGTCCCAAAGTTCAAAGAACTGTATCTCCGCTCATCGGGATTCAAACCCAGGACTTTCACTAAGCTATCCCGTGTCCTACTTTTATCTCAACAGCCATACGATTTTATTTTCTTTGGTGACAACAAAGTTTTATCAATTCGTTTTAATTTTTCCTTTCTGTTTGTTTTTAATTTTGTTCTTACGACTGTCAATAATAAGTTTTCGCATTCAAGCTGATCGGCCATTTAAATCCATTTTTATGACAGCCAAGGCTAAACCCTTTCAACAATTGTACACATATGTGTTTGACTGATTCAACAGCAAGATGCCAAGGTCGGCTGTTCCAGTAAACGTCATCACAATATCTATATATATAAAACACAACTTCAAGACGCAGGACTATTTATAGATTGTGGAATTCCCGAATACGTCACAAAACGACACCTCGCGTTCTTTCGCTCGGGTTAGGTCAAAGTTCAACTTTGCATTCCATGTATTTTCTCCGAAAATGTCAGCCTGTTATTTAGTTTGATTGCTTATTTTAAAATAAAATTACAGTAATTATATTGATTGATAAGGCGGCGTATTTTACGCCGCGGCATGACTAGTCTTTTTTAATGAAATAATTCACACTATCTCGTTATGTAACTATCGCGACATGTATAATCATCCATCACCAACCGTACATTAGCAACCCAGTAACGAATCATATCACCCTCCATTTCCCCCTCGTTTATTCCACCAAACTTTGAAGTGACCAGTCCATTAAACTGTTCTATCGCAGAGTCCATTTATTTGACAATCTGTCGCTTATAACGTTTAAAAAAAACACACACACACAACAACAACAACACAGAAATGTCAGTCGGTCTATAGACAGACCTCGTCAACTCCACCCACCGCCTATTGTCGACTACGCTGTAATCTCGGCAAGGGGGACTGAACTGAGACAAACAAGGGGAGGTAATCAAACAAATGGACAAAATATGTCGGCGTTTTGTCGACAGTTTTTACAAAGGGAAAAAAAAAATCAAATCCACACAATCAGCCCACAACCCAACCCCCCACCTCCCCCTTTTTCCGACAAACAACTACCTCACTTCAAAGGGCTGCGCATTAATTTATGTTTGATTACAAGATATGCCATAGTCGAAGGCTTTATGATTAAACAATGGTTGTCCATGACAGAAAGATTTGCTGGTAATATTTATGGGAACACCTGAGAGTTTGGGGGGGGGGGGGGTTGGTAAAAAAAAAAAGGCAGAGAGAGAGCGAGAGAGAGAGAAATGGGAAATCGGTTGGGGGGGGGGAGCGCGGGTTGCTTTGCTGATACGTGGGTGTAGAGTAAATAGTGAAATAACCAGTTAACGTACAATACCCGCTCTGTTCTGTTCTATAGCATGAAAGTTGGACGAATCATGCAACAAGTCCAGATAATGTTGTCTGATTGTGCTACTAGTCGCAAAATATGCTACTTCTTGAGACCATACGCTGTGGAAAATAAAGTAGAACCAATTTTTAAAACAAATAGTTTGGAATCCAGATATGTGTGTGCTATTGGTGCTATTTCTTTTTCAAGCCTCGCACTTTCCGCTACTACTGTTTCTAGCACAATTTGATTTCTTGTAACTAGAACGTAAACGGGATGTACGCCATGAAAAACATATTGCGATACACTGGGACACAGAAACACGGACCAACAAACTCATAGAAATCGACTGATCAGCCAAGTGACTTATTGACTGATACACAGACTGATGAACATACCTACTGATTGGCATACTTACTGACTAATGAATAGACAGATTAACAGACTGATGGACAGATTTACAGACTGATGGACAGCTTTACTGACTGATGGACAGATTTACTGACTGATGGACAGATTTACAGGCTGATGGACAGATTTACAGGCTGATGGACAGATTTACAGGCTGATGGACAGATTTACAGACTGATGGACAGATTTACAGACTGATGGACATATTTACAGACTGATGGACAGATTTACAGACTGATGGACATATTTACAGACTGATGGACAGATTTACAGACTGAGGGACATATTTACAGACTGATGGACATATTTACAGACTGATGGACAGATTTACAGACTGAGGGACATATTTACAGACTGATGGACAGATTTACAGACTGACGGATAAATATACTGACTAATTACTGATGGATAGACTGACTGGCTGACATTCCAAGAGACCTGTCCTTCCTCTGATGGAATTGTTTGGCGTAGGGCCGTCTTGACGCACGGACCCACAAGGGGCACTTTTTTGTGTGCAATCATCCACTTTCCACTGCCACAACTATAGTGGCACTACGCCTATAGGCCAAACGTATTCCATTCTGCAGGGGGGGGGTTGTCATGTAGATCTCGCCATGCAGTGATTTCAGGCAGGTGAGTGGGGGGGGGGGGCAGGGGATTTGGTTGCAGGGACGTGGGGTGGGGGGTGACTAGCGTTAGTGCCACTAGGATCGGACTCCCCAATCTGGTGCCAAAAAGTGTTGAATCGTTGAAAAAATGACGAAGGCATCGTGAGTGCCGATCTGGTGGGGGACGGGGGGGGGAGAGACCACCTACGCCGCCCCTGCCTGCTTACGCCCACTTAGGAAGGGGGGGGTGGGTGCTCAAAGCTGTTGTGCTAAAAACCATTAGACGACATATGCAGGACTAGGAATGATCGTATAATTAGGCCAGGTGAGACAAACTCTGGACCAGGTGGAATGTGACGTTCGCGGTGATGGATGACTGAGATAAATGAAGTACAGTTTACATGAAGACACTGATACTAACGGGTTTTGCGATGCCAGATTGGCGGATTTCCACCCCTACCCCCCCCCCCGCCCGCCAGTTTTGGGCGGTCTCCCACCTTCCCCATCGGTGGGGAAATTTAATTTACTGGCGGGTTTGAGGCGGATTCAACGTGAGACATTTTCTGTTCACCTCAACCACTTTGACGACTGTGTACTTTGAAGTGAAATTTGGCGATACTGTCCCAGAACTAATGGAGAGACTGTGTTTCGCGACAGCCAAATGTTGTCGTCTTCTGTGCATGGAGTGTCGAAGGAATGCGTGGCGTGCAGCTGGTGTGCAAATGAATTGCACGGTGTGCTGAGGCTGTGTAAGAGATGTTCACGGTGTGCCGCAGGTGTGCTTGGAGGTTTTCGAGACGTGTTACACAGGTCTGCTGCGGTTCACCTTTGATGGATACAAGATTTGTGTTTGATGGATACAAGATTTGCGTTTGATGGATACAAGATTTGCGTTTGATGGATATACAAGATTTGTGTTTGATGGATATACAAGATTTGTGTTTGATGGATATACAAGATTTGTGTTTGATGGATACAAGATTTGCGTTTGATGGATACAAGATTTGCGTTTGATGGATATACAAGATTTGTGTTTGATGGATACAAGATTTGTGTTTGATGGATACAAGATTTGCGTTTGATGGATACAAGATTTGCGTTTGATGGATATACAAGATTTGTGTTTGATGGATATACAAGATTTGTGTTTGATGGATACAAGATTTGCGTTTGATGGATACAAGATTTGCGTTTGATGGATACAAGATTTGTGTTTGATGGATATACAAGATTTGTGTTTGATGGATACAAGATTTGTGTTTGATTCATTTAAAAACAAATAACAGGCTCGTCTTTTTGAAAGGACAATTTGCTTTTTTTTTTTTAAGAGGCAGATATTGGGGGGACGGAGGGGAGGGGGAGGGGGTAGGATGTAGCGATGTATCTGAAAGAAAATGTCTCAAAAAAAAAGGTGATCCATTAGCGTTGTGTAAAGGGGAGGGGAGGGGTGTGTCACGTGATCGCCTGGTTTTTACGTATTTTCTTACGTTCTGTCTGTTTCAACGGTATGAACTTTTTATACTTCCAGCATATGAAACTTAATGAAATAAATTCTTTTGACGACGGGTGACAACCATAAACTTTAAAACACCAGGGGTTCGAATAATAACAACACAGAATAAGGTGCAATAAAAAACTGATCCCCCTGTAATGTCCGACATTACTGACGCTGTAAATGACAAACATTTATGTGTTTATTTAATGGCGATGGTTTCAATTTTTTTTTTTTTATATTCTCATATCCACACCAACTTCTATGGGCTTGCACGCAAAATGTGCATAGTTTATTGGCCATGAAATTAGATAGAAAGGGACTCGGGGGGGGGGGGGGGTTGTGGTGGAGAGGGTGGTAAGATGGATGTCGAAGTTAGGACACAGGGAAAATACGAATGAATTTGGGTAGGAGGTGTGTGTGAGTGTGTGAACTTGTAAACTAAAATAAAACAAGAGTATGATTGAGTGATTGGCCGGATGGATATTGAATTAAGAATGTCGTGTAAATTGTGGGAAAGATAAAAGCAAAATTATCGATAAAAGGTTGTCATCAATTGTTACCCCCCCCCCACCACCAATCTTTCAATACTCCAATTCATTGAAGATAAAGGATCATTTCTCCTATCTTCACGCGTCTCTCACTGGAAGCAGTAAAGCATGTCCAACTCACGTTCCATCATCATTTGGACTCTCCCCACCCCTTTATCTCCAGGTGACGAGCCACAAGAGCGAACATGCATTGTTGACCGCTCAATCCAACGTCATTTGTACATCCCTGTGAGCGCACCATGTTTTCCAAACTTTATCCATGACTGCAGTCATGTGATGACCGCAAAATAGTTTTTTTTTTGTTTGTTCAGATTTGCGCATCAAAATATCAGTGATGTGCGTCTTTCGCATGACTGCATAGAAAGGTGCATAGGTGCATGAATAGGTGCATGAATAGGCGCATGAATAGGTGCATGAATCCATTTCGTCCACGACTGCTGCACTGAGCTATTTATTACCTGTGTGCTCATTGACTTCATCAAACTAGTTATTTATGAAAACGGAGAGCAAATCTTGATGCGAAGTTGTCTTTGAACAACTGTACATTATATGAAGTATGGTAATGTTTAAGCGTACTCGTAGCGAAGTGTGCTTATGTGTGATAATGGTATGCGATAAGTAGCTATACGTGATTATGTTATGCGATATGTAGCTTACATGTGATAATGATATGCGATATGTAGCTATATGTAATCATGTTATGCGGAATGTGGCTATGTGTGTTAATTTGAGTTAATTATTTCCGCTTTTTTTTTTTAAATAAGGAGAAAAAAAAAATTGAAGAGCTCCAGGGTTTGTAGTCCATCCCCCCCCCCACCCCCACAACCCTCCACACGTCCTCAACAACCCGAGTGAATTTAATGATCTGCGACACTTGGCTACCTCTGTCAAGTTCGTGCAATACTTGCCCCCCCTCCTCTCTCTCTCTCTCTCTCACTCTCTTTATTCCCCTCCCCACATTTCCGCTTGAATCCGAATGTTAGTTGCCGACCCTGACTAGAGGCCAGTGCACTTGAGGTTCTGAGAAACGCCTTAAACTTTCGCTGCCTTCCATGGAGGGGTGGATGGAGGAGGAGACAGAGGGGATTTTTCGTAGTTTGACTTCTCTTTTCTTTGTGCCAAAAAAAAAAACAACAAAAAAACCTGTCATTATGTGAATTGTCTTTTACTCAAAATTGAATATTAGAGACATCCCTTCACCGTCACGCCCCGACCCTCAACACCCCCACCACCCCCTTCCCCCGCAGCCTCCCTTGACAGATCCGCCAGGGACAATACCACACGCTCTAGTACGGGCTGTCTCAACTGATTTCACCTACCCTCCCCCCACCCCTCCCCAATAGCTTAACGGAGGATTGAACAACAAGGAATGTCTGTGGGGTGTGTGTGTGTGGGGGGGTGTGGGGTGGGATGGTGGGGTAACTCTGTCTCCTCTCTGGAAAGTTCGATTCATAAGACTGACAATTATTTCACACAAACTACCGTCTGACTGAAGTGGAGGGCGCGGTAAATCACCGGAATGAGCTGTTCTTTTGACGGCGCCCCTCATCCCCTCGACCCCTCTCCCCCACTGACCCCTCCCTTATCCCGCTATCAGCCCCCCCACCTCCAATCCCACGTGACATGTTTCCTCGAATCCGGTTAACTTTACGAGACTCCATCTGCAAAAGAGCTGGATATAAAAAAGAGGGAGGGGGGGGGGGAGAAAAAATCGTAAAAACAAAATGAATGCTAGACGATTTAGGGGCATAAACTGTAAGATAGGCCCCACGGTTGTGCCCCCCCCCCCATCAATATCACGGGTAATGCGATTCTTGCTTGCACCACACTCCCGTCTCGGGGAGGACAAATTGCTTCTTTTTTTTGTGTGTGAGTGGCGGCCCCTTTCTTAATTACCGCCCCCTTCCTCGGGCAGGTTCTCAATTCCCGGCCCTGATTTACAGCCCTGTTGGGGCAAGTTGGTGAATCTGGGGGAGGGGGGAGGGGAGGGGAGGGGGAAGAGTCTGTATCGTACTTGTGAAAAGAGACGGGGGTAGGGTTCCAATTACTCTCCCAGCGACATTCACCACCCAGCCCGTGAGTTCATGGGCGGACCGCCATCAATCTATCACATTTGCCCGGGGGGGGGGAGAATTTATTCCCGTTCGCCCAGCCCCCCCCCCGTGTGCGACGATAAATCTCGTTTTATCCCATATTTTCTCGGCCGCTAGGGAGAGTTTGGAAGAAACGCGCGAATGAAGGGGTGGGGTGGGGTTAGGGGGGCGGTAGGGCTCATGTTTATGGCGCACGTTTAATTTTTCTCTCAGCTCGGATATCCTGGACAATGGTCAGCAAGGCTACAAGACGAGACATAACGGTGACAAGGTCTGGCCAGTTGTGTTGGATGTTTGGTTGGTAGCTGTTAATAATTTTTTTGCTGAGTACTTGTGCTAGTCTAGACCAGGGATCCCCCCCCCCCAACCTGCAGTCCCGAGGGTCGGATCCAGCCCTCGAGGGTCAGTGCATCAGGCCCCGCCAACGTTAAATGAA
Source organism: Bulinus truncatus (assembly GCA_021962125.1). Classification (NCBI taxonomy): domain Eukaryota; kingdom Metazoa; phylum Mollusca; class Gastropoda; family Planorbidae; genus Bulinus; species Bulinus truncatus. The sequence goes on along the minus strand of JAGDYQ010000259.1, from coordinate 800,780 downwards.
TTCTATTGGTAAAACATGCGGTACATGTGTCAAATGAAGTTTAAATGAGTATCCGGCTGGCGCTAACCACTTTTTAAATTATCCGGCCCAATATTTAAATAAAACAGAGTTTTGGTTAACCCTGTGTTAGAATGATGTTACATTATCTCTTTTTTTTTATATAACTATTGAACAATTCACAATCATTGATTAACGATAACCTTTAACCTTTGAATCTTAGAATTTTTTTTTAAAAAGATTTTTCTGTGCACAGATAAATAACATCTTAGGATTATCAATTTTTCTTTTAAAAAAACAAAAAAATAAAAAAAACCTTGTGCACTTGATAGATTAGAAAGTCTTCCTGAAGCAAAAGAAGAATAATGTCTTAAAGACAAGTGTTGGAGGAAATCAATCATCTACAAGTTGTAAATACTTCTCCGGATTTATATCTTCAAATATCTGTGAGAAAAATAATAATTATAAAAAAGATGAAAGGAAAACCCCAAGAAAAAGAAATAAAAAGAAAGCTAAACTACTTAACAGGGGTAGCAAATGATTGACATATACAGGAAGGAAAAAAAAAACATAGCCTCAAAGATAATTTCTTTCGCTGAACTTTTATGCTAAATTTACTGCAAGTAAAAACCTCCTGGTGTTATTTAAGTTAGAGAGTTTATGGCTACATGTACACTCAGACAGCTTGAAAACATTTCACTCTTCATGAGTTCATTAATAAAAAGAAAGGAAGAAAAAAAATATCTTACACTTGATGGGTGAACGTGAGTTAAGGCAGTACAGGTGTT
>JAGDYQ010000259.1:755460-799495 GCA_021962125.1 Bulinus truncatus | reverse complement strand
AATAGATATAGTATATATAGGTTATGTGATAATGTTTCCAATAGACACTTCACGTTGTTATGCTCCTACCGGTCATAAACTCCCCCCTGCCACCCTCGACCCCGCCCCAATCCCCTCAACTCTATCCCTCCCCCCTTCACCCACACATGCACCCCGACCCTACGATGTCTGTGAGTGTAAGTATAGTGTTAAAATACTAAAATAACGATGGAGTGAAGTCCCTACAAATACCAATGGAAAAAAAAAAGAATGAGTGCACCATAGAGAAGCAATGAATCAAATAGCTGCGTTCAGTTGTCGGCACCATTTAGTTGTCATGACAATGGCTAGACGCTACATTGGTACGTCAGCAATCACGTGCGAAGAAGTAGACGGCTTTTGAACGCCATGTTTTGTTCAAGTACAAAAGAATTCATTTTCTTGACGGGGTGGGCAAATCATGGGCTTTTTGTAATTTATTGGTTGGGAATATTTGCGAAACCCTGTTTTGTTTTGTTTTGTTTTCGAATGTCAGCAATACAAGAATGTTTGCGATACACGTGTGCCCTTGATAGTCGAATATCTTCTATTCTCGAAAATTAACCTTACGCAGATGTCCGCCATACTTGAATGTTTCTACAATGTCAAGGTCATGCTTCGATTATGTCTAAACCGCAAATATTTGATGTTCTTGTCTCAGGGCTGTAGATAACTATTGTGGCGCACCACAAATATCTGTTGTTCTTGTCAGGGCCGTAGATAACTATTGTGGCGCACCGTGCGAGTTATTTTTTGGCACCCCTCCTCCCTATCTGAAAAAGTGATCTCTCGGCGCCCCTTCCTTGTACGGCGCCCTGTGCAGCCCGCACAACCCGCAGTAACCCCTCCCTACGCCCACTGGTTATTGTCTCTTTTTCTCTAAAGAATATCCTTAGGATGTTAACGAGTACCCCGAGGGTGTAACATATCAAAATATTTGTCACGAATCCAAAGTTCACTCTTTTATTAGGAGGTACAGTTTTGGAAAAGGAAATTAACATCTTTTGTGCACAACATTACGGTAAAGAGGCCTAGAGTAGGATGCTAAACGAAGCATGTGCCCTACTGCTGTAAGGTATGCCAGAGCGCAAAGGGAGTTATATGTGCGCGCGCATACGCACAGCTTAAACGTAACAATGTCGGTGGTTACACTGACGTAGGAAGTATGTATGCAATCCGGTGGATTTGATAAATGCATTCATTATGCGACTAGACGTTTGATCACGTGACTATGCGTTTGATCACATGACAACGATTCCAAACATTTAGCTCATCTTCAAACTATGAAGCATTTGGTTTCCAAAAGTAAGATTGGTTTTCCAAAAGTAAGATTGGTTTTCCAAAAGTAAGATTGGTTTTCCAAAAGTAAGATTGGTTTTCCAAAAGTAAGATTGGCTTTCCAAAAGTAAGATTGGTTTCCAAAAGTAAGATCGGTTTCTCCGGCGGAAAGATTACAATGTTTTTTTTTATTTTGACGGCACTTAATCATGTCATGTGATGGTGCCATTATATACTTGGATTCATGGTGGTAATCTGTCAGAAAGTCAGCCCTTTCTCAGCCCACCCCCCTTCATAACCCCATCACAGTCAGGGCTGCATTCTAATTAGACTAAATAACAAAGTTGTTACTGTAATAATATACAAGTAATGCAAATAGTCTATTTAGTACACTGTCACAAAGCAGACAAAAAGTTTCAGATCCAGTGCTGATCGCTCTTTCACTGGCCCGCGATCCGCGGTGTGACCGAGTTCCGATGATCTAATAATATTTCCTTATGTATGTACATTTATATGTCCGGTAGACAGATGACACAGTTAACAAACACTGACATCTCCCAGCTGGACACAAGGAAATATGCAGATGTATCGCTTCCCTGAAGTAGTCACAATCAGAATGCATGGAAATACCTCCCTCTCACCCCACTCCCAACTCCTGCCCCACCCCCCAATATCATCCCCCAACACTAAAAAACCACCTGCCTAATTCAGGAGAACACCTTTTCGTCATGGTATGAAATATTTATCAGCTTATGTCCGGTTTAATTCAACGACTATTTCATTGAACAAACAATATGTTTTCATGTATTCATTCATAAACTTGTCCACCAAATGTTGAGATCTCTACCACCACACCAGCCACTCCCCCACTTGGGCCATCTGAATGCTCACTTTCAAACATGGCTATTGTGTATGACAAATGTCATGAAAGTTCATGAGCTGATTTGTTGCTTTGTCTTGTTTAAAATACACGTTGTCTGTGATTTTGTCATTTTATGCATGAAAGTACTGGTGTGCCGCGTAGCGAGAAGTGGGCAAGGGGGAGGGGGGCATCATGCCCTGGGCGCTACTCACAAAGGGGCGCAAAATGGTATATTTTACACATGATATTATAAGGTTTTCGAATGGGTGTGGGGGGGCGCTAAAAAGGTATTGTGCCCCGGGCGAGAGGAGCTAAGCTCACTACGGTCCCGGGGCCGCGTGTGACAGTATTGTAAGTGCTTCATGGCCGTTCTAAGTGTGTCGCGTGATGGTACTGTAAGTGCTTCATGGCCGTTCTAAGTGTGTCGCGTGATGGTACTGTAAGTGCTTCATGGCCGTTCTAAGTGTGTCGCGTGATGGTACTGTAAGTGCTTCATGGCCGTTCTAAGTGTGTCGCGTGATGGTACTGTAAGTGCTTCATGGCCGTTCTAAGTGTGTCGCGTGATGGTACTGGGTGTACACTTTAGTACATTTTGTCACGCGAAAGGCTTGAGGGATGGGGGTGGGAGGAAGGTGGTATTTCATAGTACGCCTTGTTTGGTTTACGCGACCCACAGAAAAAAAAGAAAGTTCCAGATTGAGAAATCTTTAAAATATTTGTAAACTTCATATTTTCGATTAATTTCTATTAAAAAATTTGTGGTGACCTTCATATCTGCTCTCGACCCACAAGTGTGTAGCGTATATCAGTGGTCCCCACCCAAACCCCCGTGGCCGCCGCCGACCGGTATCGGTCGTGGATCAAATGGTAATGGGCCACCCAATAAACAATATTAAATTCTTTCCTTTCTATTTACTGTGGTGTATTTCTCTCGGGGTTGTGCGACTTTCAGTGGACGAGAGATTAACTGGCATTGGCATTGTGAATCTAAACAATCTAAAATATAAATAATCGCCTACCCCCCCCCCCCACACCCGGGACGGCGGTGAGATTGACGAACGTCGACCGGGTCCGAGGCGAGAAAAAGGTTGGGGACGAATGGCGTAGTTCGCAGGTTCCAATCCCAGTAATATTTTTTTTTTATTATTTTTTACCGATAACGGAAATTTTCCTTAAAATAGATAGAGGCTGTTGGGGGAATTCGTCTACGCGGTGGCTGAATAATTTGCAATGGGTGTTGATACAAGATCGAGAGAAGACAACTCCATCCTTTTTTTTTTTAATAATATGTCTGGCAGGCAGGTGCTTTCCCCTGTTATCATTTATGGTGAATAATAATTTTAAAATATGGTAATAAGTGGATCTTGATACGTGGTACAATTAGTTTTTTTTTTGGTCATATTAAACAAATGGGCTGATGCTTAAAACTTTAAAAAAAAAAGTAATAATAAAGTATTTGTACTAAATTTCCACTAAACGTTGGACTTAGATGAAAGGGGAGAGGGGTAGGAGGGGGTAGAACGGTCATTCATTATCCTTCAAGTGCCGGGTCGGTGGGCCATACGTCACAGACAAGTGCCAGTTTGACCAACACGGGCGGTTGACGCCCTTGTTTATCGCCCCCCATCCATCCATCACGAGGTAATTGTTGCTTATCAGTGGGATTGATCCTACGCCACCCCCCAGGCGTCATCTGTAAGGGGGGAGGGGGGTAGGATGGTTGTCGGTTTTGTGGGACTGGGGGGAGAGGGTGAAATTAACCGTCGACTGGTGTGTTGTATTATTATCTGTTTGTACGGTTGTGTCAGAAAGAGAGAGAGAGAGAGAGTGACTGTGAAAGGAGTGAGGCGTATAATCTTGAAGGGTGGACGGACAGACAGACAGACAGAAAGACAGAAAGACAGTTGTGTGCAAAATGATGAATTGTTCACATCCCGCTACTCACAGATTTGATTTTCCTTTGTGGCGCAGGGCAGCAGAAATGTTTATCTTTCAGCGTCAGTGTACTGAAGTCAATGTCAGTGTATTGAAGTCAATGTCAGTGTATTGAAGTCAATATCAGTGTACTGAAGTCAATGTCAGTGTATTGAAGTCAGTGTATTGAAGTCAATGTCAGTGTATTGAAGTCAATGTCAGTGTACTGAAGTCAATGTCAGTGTACTGAAGTCAATGTCAGTGTACTGAAGTCAATGTCAGTGTACTGAATTCAATGTCAGTGTACTGAAGTCAATGTCAGTGTACTGAATTCAATGTCAGTGTACTGAAGTCAATGTCAGTGTACTGAATTCAATATCAGTGTACTGAAGTCAATGTCAGTGTACTGAATTCAATGTCAGTGTACTGAAGTCAATGTCAGTGTACTGAAGTCAATGTCAGTGTTTTCAGTTACATCTGTGTCCCCCCCCCCACACACACACATTGACAGATTTAAGATGTCAGCAAAACTACTTCACGGAGCGGTTTATGTGAGTGTCTGTGTTCGTGACGTTATATAGTGTGGTGTGGCGGTGTGGTGTGGTGGTGTGCATTATCCATGTCTACGTCAGTTCTGTCCACCGCAACATTTTTACTCTCCGTCAGTGTCCGTACATCCCCTAATGCTCGGGTCAGACTATCTCACACCGTCAATTGTCAGCGTCCAGTAAGTGGACTATATTTTCCGATCATGACAACATAACAGGAATGAAGGCACAAAGCAGAGACATCTTTCGATTTTTTTAAGGGGGGGGGGGGGCAAAGCTGGAGGAGATGGGTGGGGGAGTAGGAAGACTCCAGATGTCTCCGTTTTGAATGACATGAGCAACTAAATATATTTGTGAAGGTTTCAGCCCAAGGCGATGGCACAGTTCGCTTATGCTTAAGAACGACTTTGAAGATAGACTTTAAAATGTCAATTTAGACATCAAAATGGTGCGAAAGACATCCAAAATATCGAGATAGACATCCGATGAAATATCCAAAATGTCGCCATAGATGTCCGAATTCCCCGGATAGATATCCCAATAGTCGTAAGCTGAAACAACACTGCAACCAACCAACCGACCGACCGACCGACCAACTAACCAACCAACCGACTAACCAACCAACCAACCGACCAACCAACCAACCAACCAACCGACCAACCGACCAACCAACCAACCAACCAACCAACCAACCGACCGACCAACTAACCAACCAACCGACCGACCGACCGACCAACTAACCAACCGACCGACCGACCGACCAACCAACCAACCAACTAACCAACCAACCGACCGACTGACCGACCAACTAACCAACCAACCGACCGACCAACCAACCAACTAACCAACCAACCAACCGACCGACCAACTAACCAACCAACCGACCAAGCAACCAACCAACCAACCGACCGACCGACCAACTAACCAACCAACCAACCGACCGACCAACTAACCAACCAACCGACCGACCAACCAACCAACTAACCAACCAACCGACCGACCGACCGACCGACCAACCAACCAACCAACCAACCAACCAACCGACCAACCAACCAACCAATCGACCAACCAACCAACCAACCAACATACTAACACAAGGAAAGGAGGGGAAACAAATCAACCAAACATCGTTTGTCATCTGTCCCATATATAACTACATCACTGTGTATCTCTCCTCCAATGTGACCTTGATGAAACGATCGTGTCACGGGTTACGCGGCCCCGCCTACCGAAGATGTAATGTATAATTTCCCTAAAGAAATGATGATATACCGAGAGGGGGAAGACCTCCACCTCACCCTTCGCCCCGCCCCCCGTACCCAACCTCTCTCGAAACCATCTCCTTCTCCCCCAAGAAAAAAAAAATATAAAGCTTGTCAAGTCACGTGACCTAAATCACGAAGAATGATTGGTGAGCCCAAACTGAGGTCATGCTCTGTGGCCCCCTCCCCTCCCCCTCTCTTCCACCCTTTTACTGTTGAAAGGGGAGGTAAAGGGAACCAAAGCAACAACAAACAAAAAAAAAAAAACACAGGGGAGAGGGGAGACAAATTTGTACGGATGGTCTGCCCTTGCTCAGCCCGACCTGTCAATGCTGGTGAAATATTGCGTTCTGAATGAATCAAATTTGTTGTAAATCACTCTTTGAGCTGTCACCGCGGGTTCTCAGGGGCCGTAAGTAGAAATTTATCAGACGGGCATGTGCAGCATCAGGGAGTTATTCTCTACCCCTCCCCTCCCCCCTCGACGCCCCATGTGTGAATCCTCCCCACCACCACCACCACCACCACCACCACCACCACCACCACCACCACCACCACCACCACCCCCAACAACGCATTTATGCTGTATTAATATAAACGACTGTGAGTACTTGATTTCCCCCCCCTCACCCCAATCCAAGTACTTTCCCATTTTGAGTTGAGTGATTGAGCAAATTTTTGAAGCTGGTGGGTCCATAAAAGTCCCTTTTTGTACCCTCTCCCTCTTTCCTTTACCACGAGAACATTTTTTCCCCCTCTCCACGTCTTCCAATTTCTTGTTTGTATGTAATAGCATTACTTTTCAAACAAAATATAATAAATATAGACAATGTACATGGTGTTGATTAAATTATAATTGTATTTGTTCGTATTTATCTCTTTGTTTCTCTTTCTATTTTTTTCCCTATTCTCGACTGTCTCTCTCTCTCTCTCTCTCTCTCTCTCTCTCTCTCTTTCTATGTCTCTCTCTCTCTCCTTATATTTTGTGAGCGCAGGCCAGTCTCAGCCCTGGGGGTGGTTGCCGACCGGCTGACGGGTGGGGGGGGGGGCAGCGTGCTGTAATCAAAGCGATAAGATCATTATGACATTTCTTGATTGATTCTGCCAAACTTTCAACCCCCAAAGGCTGTCATCCTGGCCCGGGACTTGGAAATTGCCGGACCCAGTGTCGTGGGTGGGGGGGGGGGCGGGGGGGAGGGAGAGAATAAGAACGACCTGTCACCGGAGACAGGAGTAGATAATGTTGTCCCCTCGGCTCGTGACCCTCCTCCTCCCTCCCTCTCCCATTTCTCTCACTCTCCTCCTTCCACCCACCCCTCTCACCCTTTCGGGACTCCTCTCCCGAGAGATCGTCTGGACAATTCTTTTAAAATAAATGTGATTGCATGAGGAAGTTGGACGTGCGGCAAAGACAGGGGGTGGGGGAAGGGAGGGGGGGGGGAGGAATAAAAGATTGAAAGTTTTAAAAATGAATGAATATTTCCAACTGGACATTGCATGAGGGCTTTAAACTTGGGGAGGGGGGGCGGGCGGGAGGGAGGGAGGGATAAATTAAAAAATAAAAAGAAAACCTTCTTGTGTTTTGAGTTGGACACTGACAAGAAATGGGATGGGTTGGGTGTGTGTGGGGGGGAGGTTTTGGGAGAGGAATGAGATGGGTGGGGGTGGGGGGGTGGGGGGCATAAAATGAATTTTGATTGGATCTGATCCGATGTCGTGCAATGTTGTCTAGTTCGGTTGTTGTTGATGCTGTTTTATATCTGTGATGGGAGAAAGAAGAATGACATTTACTTTCTGGGGATTGGGTTTGTGTTTCTACACACAGAAAATAATGTTCGGTGCTGGAAGAAAATTGGCAGGTCGAGAAAATGTTGAGATTTCAATTTGTGATACCAGGCGGTACTTCAGTTGGCAGGGTAGATGTCGACGAGTAATGGGGAGTTAGCAATGTTGAATGTGGTAGTATTACTGAATGTTGGTGGAAGCATTACTGAATGTTGGTGGTAGCATTATTGAATGTTGGTGGTAGCATTATTGAATGTTCGTGGTAGCATTATTGAATTTTCGTGGTAGCATTACTGAATGTTGGTGGTAGCATTACTGAATGTTGGTGGTTGCATTACTGAATGTTGGTGGTTGCATTACTGAATGTTGGTGATTGCACTACTGAATGTTGGTGGTAGCAGTACTGAATGTCGGTGGTATCAATACTGAATATATTGTGATAGCCTTATTGAATGTCGGTGGTAGCAGTACTGAATGTTGGTGGTAGCATAACTGAATGTTGGTGGTAGCAGTACTGAATGTTGGCAGTAGCATAACTGAATGTTGGTGGTAGCAGTACTGAATGTTGGTAGTAGCATAACTGAATGTTGGTGGTAGCAGTACTGAATGTTGGTGGTAGTATTACTGAATGTTGGTGGTAGTGCTGACAAGTATCGCTGACCAACACCGGAATTTTATCAATCGCAATCAATACAGACAATTATAAATGACCAACACATGAAATTTATCAACGGCCAACGTCTGACATTTATCAATGGCCAACAGATGACATTTAGTGATGGCCAACACGTAACATTTTTCAATGGCCACCAATACAGACATTTATTCAATGGCCAAAACCTATGATGTATTCATTCCCAATGTTCCGACGCTGTGTGTGAATGTCATAACTATTTACTGTTTTTATGTACTTTCTTCCATAAAATACTTTTAATAAACGATATTGTTTTTCGTTTTAGAAATCAAGGCCTGCAACAGTCTCAACACAGATAAAAACAACATAATTTTTTGATGTCTGTTTTTTTAAAGAACCAAGTAAAACAAAACATCGTCTGGTACCGCGGCACATAAATATCATAGCGTATTTCGGAAACAAATTTATTTCCAAACATATCTTTCTAAATATAACAAGAAATTCTTTCTCAAGATTCCCAGATGGAATGGAGAATTCCCCTCCCTCATCCCCCACACCCCACCCCACCCCCCAAGGCCCAAACCTATTGCACCCCTCCGCTCCTTTCCCCGCCCTCAATAGAAGATGCCCGGGCTAAGAATAACGCAATCACGCAAGAATGGCATAAATGAAAAAGAAAGAAAAATAAAAACCCAACCTAGCTCGTCAGTTGGGTTTTTTTGTGTGTGAGTGAGGATGGGAGAAAGAGAGAGAGAGAGGGGGCGAGTTGTGCTGGTTACAGCAGCAATGGGATTCACTGGCCATCAATCAGCTCCAGCGCTAAGAGGGTCAACACCACGTCAAAACCATAATTGGCGAAAACGGCGAGCCACTTGCTCGGCGCCTCCTGTCGCCTGCTGTCATGTAGAGGTCACAGCCCCCGACGTTTTTTTTCATGTCAGCCGCTGGGATAGGGGAAGGGGTAGTGGGGGTGGGGGGGAGGAGGGTTTGAGACGTGTGGGAGGAATCGATACTGAAATAATATCGAAAATCATAAGGATGGTGCTACACGTCATATTCTTTTATTTATTTTTTTTTTTTTAAATTCCAATATCACAGGAGATGTTTTATTGTTTAATTCATCAATGAATTAAGATTAATCCTTAAAACAAATAACACGCTAAGCATGGAATGTATATGAAGTTAGAAAACTTGTTAATACTATTTTGACATAATTACATTGTATATATGTAAAGAGACACTGTATATATATATATATATATATATATATATATATATATATATATATATTTATATACCAATGCTATACGTCGGTCGTCTTTCTTGTTTACACACTGAAGCGGCTAATTAAAGTAATCGATTTGTGTCAAAAAGGAAGTATCTTGGTTTAAGTAGTATCGTCCACAGATTTGATATTATATCTGTGGTATCGTCCGCCGCTATGATGGAGATGGGGAGCGGTGGGGGGGGGGGGAGAAGGGGGGGAAAGGGGGAGGTTGAGTGGCAGTTCTATTCCGTTTTGATGAGCTCCAATCCCCAGCTAATTTCTTCAGCATGTCCGCCGCTGCATCAAAATTAAATAGCAGCTCATTCATAAGCTAACTTTTTCCAGAGATGTGAGGGGAGTGGGGGGGGGTGTCAGCGGGGGGGGGGCAAGTTTTTTTTTTTTGGAGAGCGGAGGCGCGGGGTGGGGGGAGAGATTTGGGAGGGATGATGGGGGTAAGGTGGCCGGGGACTAAAGTGTTCATTTGAAGACACAAAGCCAGTTGATGTTGTCAGTGTGTGTGTGTGTCTGTGTGAGACGGCAAAGGAGTGAGCCAATACATGTATCTATTATTGGTTTTTAGTGGCATGCAACAGTTAAGATTTCTTCTTGCCCCTAATATTTATATCTGGGGGAGGGAGGGGGGGAGGCATCAACCCTTATATCAACCTATATATACATATGCCCATCTGTCCGTTGTGGCAAACACACCCTGCTGATCTGGCTAGTCTGTGTAACTGCCTAAAACCCTTTTTCTTTTCCTGACATGCAATAAGATGTAACAGGAGCACTCACCCCCGCCTCTCAGTAGATATGGCGATATGCATAGTGCTCCGCAACTTAGGCTGGTGTGAAAGGCACACAAAACCCTGCCATAAACGCTCGAGACTTCATAGAATAGACCCAATTATTAACAGCTGCATGTGTATAGATAGCATTTCTGTATATAAAAGATACATTGGAATAATCAACATTATCTAAACTATTATTTTGAGTGGCAATTCTATACATTAAAACCATTTTTTTTCAGTGCGGAAACAATCGATGACAAATCTTAATATTTATTTGTTTTAGACACTCGAAAAAACTTGCACAAAAAAATAAATAATTAATATAGGATCAAATATAGAACTCAATCCGGAAGCGATGAGGCAATAAAATTAAACAAAGACAATACGTAATTAATTTTTGAGCATTTAACATATTTATTATTTGATCTCACTGACCACTGAACTAGCCGCATTAAGGACATCGGGAAGAGAGTGGGAAGTACAGATATTGTTGGCAAGTTGTGGAGCATACCCTAAATAAAGCCCTGGACTGTTTAAAATCATCAACCAGGTTTAGGTGAACCAAAACAATATAAGAAATAACGAAATAAATATTTCCCCGCTATGAAATCGATGAAAAATTGATTTAGTCGAAAACTGAAGGCAGCGAAAGCCGATGTATGAACTCATTAACTTGAGAGTGAAATTTAAAATTTGGCAAGAATTTCCAAAATTTGATAAGTTGTAATTTGGTAGCTGACTTTGTCAATTTGTGTGAATGTTATTTGTGCAGACAGTCGATTGTTGTCAATGTGTGTGAATGTTATTTGTGCTGACAGTCAATCGTTGTCAATGTGTGTGAATGTTATTTGTGCAGACAGTCAATTGTTGTCAATGTGTGTGAATGTTATTTGTGCTGACAGTCAATTGTTGTCAATCTGTGTGAATTTTATGTGTGCTGACAGTCAATTGTTGTCAATGTGTGTGAATGTTATGTGTGCAGACAGTTTATTGTTACTATAAATATTGCTTTGAAGAAGAGAACGGGCCGTATTACTTACTGAATACATAAATTTTGAAATGATGCGATTTGTTTTTATTTTCTAATTAATCAGAAAACTAATCTTTCACTTACATTGGTCACAAGTTCGTTTTAACCTATCGGCTCCGCCCAGGGGGTTGGCCTGGAGGGGCCCAACAAGTAGGGTGCGGGGTGGGAAAGCCATGCTTATCAACCAATACTAGTATTACATTAGTGTAAATGTTTTACCGTAGGGTATCGTGGGATGCACTGGTTGGTGCGGGTGCTCATCATGCTATTGGGTCGGCTCCTCTGTCACACACACACACATACACACACACACAAAACACACACACACAAGTACGCCGACAACACGTCTCTTATATTTATCTCCGGGCACCAACATAACCCCGCACAAGGTTATTGATGGGCGCCGTTCTATTTCACTCCCCTGATAGAAATAACAAGTGCAGCACCGGCCGCAGGGTGGTGGTGGGGGTAGGGGGAGGGATGGGGATGAGAATGACAGGGGAGGAGGAGGGGAGGTGGTCGGTGGTGCGACGTGAGAACAAAGTGCCACTGATACCTTCTTACCATTTGTCTTTTGAGACGGAGAGGAAAATGAATGAGGGTGTAGAGATCGGAGTCCGAGGGCAATGCTGCCAAATTGCGCTGCTGGTCGCTACTTTTTGTAGAAATGAGCTTCCAAACAAGTTCCTAGAATGCGCAATAGTGTAGTTATCTTAAAAAAAGCGAAAACTTGTGGTGTGCTACTTTTATAGACTTTGTGCTACTTTGTATCAAAACAAAAAGTTCTGGCAACAAAGGATTGGAGTGAGGAAAGAAGGACAGAAAGAAAAGAGACAAAAAATAGAAAGACAACAGAGGGAAGGAAGGGTTAGACAAGTAAGATGGATAATGGAAGGGGAAAAAAAAAAGTTCAGTCAACGCTTTATCAGGACCAGTGATGAGCACGTCACACGGGAACCAGAGGTCATCAACATCATTCTTGTTTGAACTCTGGGAGCTGTACAGCCTGTAGACCTTACAGTTGACCTTACAGTTGACCTTACAGTTGACCTTACAGTTGACCAGATCAACATCATTGCAACTGATATCCAGTGGATATTATTTATTAGAAGGCCTTATTCACAGACGGATCACATCCGTTCTTACGGTCAGCGAACCTAAGCAACTGCCCGGGGCCGCCGATGACCCTAAGAGCGGCCCTGGTTCTCTTGAATATCGAAAGTAAACAGAAGAAAAGTTCGTTGAATGGGACGTCCACTCGTTACATTGGCGCTAACAAGCGTCCTTTGTACAGAGCCAGAACTCTTTTAAAAAATACCTAAGAGATAGACAGAAAAAGATAAAAGAAAGATTTTTGGTAGATCAATAGATAAATAAATAGATTAATAAATAGATTAATATTCCAGTATATCGCTATAGCAGCCTAGATATGTTCCGGAAAATTTACCCGTAAAACGGGTTGATAATTTTGAAAGAAACTCATAGATAGATAGATAGATAGATAGAAGACAGATAGATAGATAGATAGATAGATAGATAGATAGATAGATAGATAGATAGATAGATAGATAGATAGATAGATAGATAGATAGACAGATATACAGACAGACAGACAGATAGATAATAGATAGATAGATAGATAGATAGATAGATAGATAGGTAGACAGATAGATAGATAGATAGATAGATAGATAGATAGATAGACAGATAGACAGATAGATAGATAGATAGATAGATAGATAGATAGATAGATAGATAGATAGATAGATAGATAGATAGATAGATAGATAGATAGATAGATAGATAGATAGATAGATAGATAGATAGATAGATAGATAGATAGATAGACGGGCGTAATACAACAGCTTGCAGCATGACCCCAATTTACAGACTGACAAAATAATTGAAAAGAAAGTAAAAGTACAAAACTTCTCAGTTCCTATGGAAACTTTTTTCTTATTTTCACAAATCAGAGAGGAGAGAGAGAGAGAGAGAGAGGGAGAGAGAGAGAGAATGGATGGTGAAGAATAGCTTACAAGGGGAGATTACCACCACGGAAAGTAGATAAATTGTCCCTATGTCAGTGAGGGATGAGTTCCTTTAACGAGATGGCGTCCAAAAATTGCGCAGCTTGACACCCAAACTGATTGTTGTTGGAGGCCAGCAGGGGTGAAAGGGGAGGGAGGGGAGGGGGGTCGCGGGGGTGTAGGGGAGGTGACATATTCGAGGCGTGATCGAGTTCAAAGCTATGAGGCACGCCCCTGTTAACTGTATGTCACGGCGATAGCACGACGGTAGTTGATGGAGGATGGGGTGGGGGGGTGGCGGGGGGGGGGGAGAAATAGGGGGGAAGGGGGCGGTGGTCGGTGTGGACTCATTGTCTGGCATCAAAAGTCAGAGACTAAATTTGGTACAACAAAACTTTTTGGATTGGGGGGAGGGGGGGAAGAGAGAGAGAGATAGATCCATTACACTAACTCTTTTGATTCCGTTAGATTCCAGGGAGACTGATGTGAAATTATGGGATGGGGGAGATGAGGGAATCGCTGTTGTTGTTGTTGGTGTCTGTTGTTGGTTTTTGGTTTCTATCGATGGAGGAAATTTCATTGAATTGAACGCATCTGTTAGGGTCATGACTTGAAGTCATCATTTTAAGTCATTTGACTGAAAAAAAAAGTGCTCGCAGGCTCGCAGTACAAACATCAAGGTGTGTTATTAGATCTAACAGTACATACACAATAGAAGTCTCGTTTGGACAATAGAATAGTATCCTGGAACTCTCGTATGGGATCAAGCGTAATGGGAGATGGTGGCGAGAGAAAGAAGAGGGGGGGGGGAGAGAGAGAGAGAGAGAAAGTGAGAGAGCTAAGACGATTTGCTAAGTATGATTAAATGCCGATGTAGCGCCCGCTAGCCAGCCTATGGATATAAATCAAACTATTTCAATTCTATATTAGACCTGAGTGGGGGGAAAAGTGTGGGGGGGGGGGGATAATTTTCAAAACAATCTCCTCGTGGCTGTAATTTTGTTAAAATATTCATATATCTTATACATATATAGTATTGGTCTAGATGTCTAGAAGCATGGGAGTAGGAGTGGGAGGGGGGTAGCAGTAATGTAATTTGAAGAGGAAGTCAAAACAGGGCGGCACTTTTCCGCCTTCCAGCCACTTCCAGGTAGTGTTGTTTTCGTCGACGAAAACTAAAACTAAAACCTTTGTTAACGAAAATGTTGACTTTTCGTCAACGATAACTAAAACTAAAACTAAAATTATCAGCAAGACTAAAACTAGACGAAAACTAAATCTCGTAGACAAAAGACTGAATAAAAACTGAAACTAAAACCCCCCAACGAAATAAAAACTAAAATCCCCATTTATCGTCTTTTCCGGTATAATGTTGACACATGAAAGAAAGAACAACAAAAGATAATAAAAAAAAAAAGAAAAATGACAGCCGACGATATAAATTTTGCTTTGAAAGTTTGAAATTGCCATGCGGTTAGATCAAAGAGTGTCGTATTACAAAATACAGTCGATTCTGCTTAATTGGGACACATCGGGACCGAGGCTTTTTGTCCCAATTAAGCGGCTGTCCCAGTTAAACATACAAATTTACTATTGGCTTCTTCGTTTGGTTTCTTTGAGATATGTCCCACATAAGCGGTGTCCCAATAAAGCGGAATCCACTGTATTTTTTTTAAATTTATTGATGTTCATGTATTTCTATTCAATTAATTGTTTTTAACCACCCAAATTGTATTGTTTGTTGAACTCGGCATATTATTTAATAATATAATATGTGTTAATTATATGATATTGTTTTATTACAAAGTTTTCAATTTTAATTTAAACATACAGTTTTAGAATTTAATACCATTCAATTAATTATTTTTAATGAAATGTAGTAAATACTAAAAAAAATGAATTAATAAATAAAAACAATTTATAAATATAAATAAGCACAAATGAATTAACAACTCAATTAACAAACATACACACAAGAATACAGCAAGGTATATAATTTATCACTATATAACCTATAAACACTTACAGTATATACATTTATATATATATATATATATATATATATATATATATATATATATATATATATATATATATATATATGTGGGTGTGTTGTGTGTGTGTATAACTGACAGATGGATAAAAAAATTAAGTTTTCTTTTCTGTCGTTTATTAAAACATTGAACAAATAGTTGACAGAAAGAAAGAAAATGAATGAAAGAATCTAAGAATAACATTTATAGACCTCGGCGCGCAAAGAGTCTTCAAAAGAAGATTAAAGCTAAATTTTTCCTTCAACTCGCCGACCGTGGTGTATTGATGGGGAGGTGGCTGTCGTTAATATTGGTAGAGTTGATGGCTGCTAGTAGGGATTGAATTTATGTAGATGACAATGTATTAAAATCGCTATTGTTTTTTTGCAAATAGTGGCACTAGTAAAGTATCGGTATAGAGTATCGACATTTTTTTGTTTAAATTGTATCGGCGATACACAAATCAATACTTGATACAAAAAGGATCGGCAATACAGCAACCAATAATAAAAAAAAGTATCGCCGATACTGTATTGGCCGATACCGATACTTCGACACTAACAACCCTGAATATAAGTCATCAAAATAATAGAATTACTTCACTCTTCAAGTAAACTGTTGTTACTTAGTTTAGTTATTTCAGAGTTCTAGGTCTTAGAATAAACACGTTTGTTTTAATTTTGACTTACGTTTTCGGTTTCTTATTGTTATTACGTTTTTAGTTGTTTTTTTTTTTTTGTACATGCACTGCAAGTCTGCTAGTCTACATACAACATAGTCAAAAATTTAGTCATGGTATTGGCACATAACACAATGTGATAGTGTGACTTATAATGTGACAATGAAGTGAAATGACTCAGTTTCAGTACACTGAGCTGTCATCTCTGTGATTACTATTATTATGCTTCAATCTGTTTCAACAATGGGTCATGAACAATGATGTTATTTGTAATTGGTGTTTACAAGACTAAAACTATAAGTGAAACTAAAATGAATAAGACGAAAACTAAAACTCTGGTGTTTTAGTCGACGAAAACTAAAACGAAAACTAAAATTGGGCCTAAAACTAAAACTAGACTAAAACTAAAATTATTACAGAAAAAACGAAATAAAAACTGAAACTAAAATAGGACCTGGGACTAAAACAACACTACTTCCAGGAAACGCCATTTGGTGGTTCTTTGGTACGTTTTGCAGAGCGGCATTTAAAAGAATCTGACCAGAGCGCCAATTACTCTACTCTGCTCTACAATTTTAACACATTTTTTTTATCAATGTAATATAACATTGATAAAAGACTACGTACTGATCTTGTAACTTTATTTTTATCCAATATGGCGAGATTTGTAAGGTATAAATAGAATCAAAGAGATAATGTCTTCCGCAGTGAATCCTTTATTAGTATTACTTATATTTTTATATTTGTGTTTGATAACCATTTTTTTGCAAAGTATTTAGTTACGTGGGGCAAAGTTTTAATAATTCGTATGTATTTGGTTTTCATGGCCTCAGCGACGAGGAGTTTCAACTTGAGTTGAGAAGATAGATGTACAGGCAGTCAGGCTCAAAGAACAGAATGAACAGCATGAGGAGGTTGGCGCTGAGCAGCGCCAGGTGGGCGTAGTGGTTCATGGCCGTGTACATCTTGAGTATCCACAGCAGCAGGAGGTATAGCAGAATTATGAGCAGGTATTTGATGCCGAGGCACACCAGGGTCAAGAGGTTCGGGAAGAAGTTGGTGACCAGCTTCTTGATTTCCTCCGTGCATTTGTTGTCCTTGCATGGGTTCCTCGGGGCGAACCTCCTGACGCACCTGCACTCCTCCCCTGTGGACGGCTTGATGCAGACGGGCGGCGTCTTGCTGTGCTGGGACACGCAGGTGCTGCAGGACATCCTCCGGTTGTGCGGCGGCGTCTCGTGGTGGACGCATTCGCAGGCGCTCTTCCGGGATATCCGGGACGGGGAGACGTAGACGACGTTGGAGAGCGGGCTGAGGTCGCGGTCCACCACCTCCTTGCAGCAGTAGGTACGGCTGTCCCTCGGGTGCTTCTCGCACAGGTAAATGGTGGAGTACTTCTTCGGGGTCTCGGCGCAGCAGTCGCACGTCTTGCTGTCGTTGCAGTTCTTGTTGGTTACCCGCAAGTCGCACTTTGACGTGGCCAGCTCGGCGTTGGTTTGCGTCTGTGCCACCTGCGATCGGTCGCAGACGACCGGCAGCATGCACGACCTCCTTGGCTTCCTCTTGTTCGCGCGCTTGTTCTCCGGGTAGTACACGCCGCCGCCGTGGAGGGGGCTTTGTTCCGGGCAGTAGACTACGTGCTCGTCGCAGTTCTCCTCTTCAACGACGCCCTCCCTGGGGTACCACTGGATGCCTTCGTAGCTGTCGTCGGATGCCTGAGAAAAATGGCCGCCCTCCTTGATGCTCAGCCTGTCTGGCGCTCTTGAGGAAACGACAGAGGCGCTTCTGAGCTTACCCTGGAAACTGTCTTTGGCTGATGTAGTCGAAAGCTCCCTGTGGCTCTTAACCGATCTTGAGACTGACCGTTTCTGGGCTCTGTCATTAGGTTCCCCCTGGGAGAGAATTTTGGCGGCTAGCTCGACGGGTGGGGATCCTCTGGCTTGAAGAACCATGCGCACCTCCTGTGGGTTGCTCTTGTCTGTGATGATGGTGCTGGCGGGGCTTTTCTTGTAGTCGGACTCTCTCATTTCGTACGTGCCTGCCCGCGTGTTGGGGGGCACTGTGACGTAATCGCCCGACTCCCTGTAGCTCTCATGGTGCCTTTTGTTATCTGGGTTCACCCAAACTATACTGGGCTGGGAGTCATCCTGTGGAGAATGGAGTAAACTAGTTGTACCAGTACTAAACTACAGAAGATAGATAGACATGCAGGCGTGGTGAACGTACGGACGGATGGATGGATGGTTGGGTGGATGGATGGATGATTGGGTGGATGGATGGTTGTGTGGATGGATGGATGGTTGGGTGGATGGATGGATGGATGAATTGTTGGGTGGATGGATGGATGGTTGGGTGGATGGATGGTTAGGTGGATGGATGGATGGTTGGGTGGATGGATGGATGGATGGATGGTTAGTTGGATGGATGGATGGTTAGGTGGATGGATGGATGGTTGGGTGGATGGATGGTTGTGTAGATGGATGGATGGTTGGATGGATGGATGGATGGTTAGGTGGATGGATGGTTGGGTGGATGGATGGATGGTTGTGTGGACGGATGGATGGTTAGGTGGATGGATGGATGGATAGGTGGATAGATGGTTGGGTGGATGGATGGAAGGATTGTTGGATGGATGGATGGTTGGGTGGTTGGATGAATGGGTGGATAGATGGATGGTTGGGTGGTTGGATGGATGGATGGATGGTTGGTTGGGTGGTTGAAAGGAGGGATGGATGGATGGACGGTTGGGGAGATGGATGGATGGAAGGATGGATGGATGGATGGGTGGGTGGGTGGATGGATGGTTGGGTGGATAGATGGATGGATGGGTGGATAGATAGATGGTTGGGTGGTTGGATGGAAGGATGAATGGATGAACGTGTGGACGAGCGAACAGACGGACGGATAGATGGTTAAAAAAACAATTCACCAGTTATGCCAATTATTGGTAAATTGCGCCCATTCATTACATTTAAAATTCGTCACAACCAATTAATTCACACAGAAATGTTTTATCCATCATAATTATCAGACTTTGTGTTGAACACGTTTTATTAGTGATCAATATTTAGTTTGTGAATTTTGTTGCTTACCAATGCAAGCAAAACAAAAGTCCAGAAGTCAGGTGACATTTCATAAATGAGATATGTCGTTTTCAAAAAGAAAATAATGACGGATAGGCAAATGTCACTAAGTAAATGTCAATATAAGTGAATGTCAGTAGCAGTAACTTTAGCCTAATGTCAAACAAACTATAAATTTACAGGATTGCTTTTAATAATGTAGACAGATGACTTACATAAGGCATGGGTTTAACTTGCAGAGTTGCTTGTAATATAAGGCATGGGTTTAACTTACAGAGTTACTTGTAATACAAGGCATGGGTTTAACTTACCGAGTCGCTAGTTATATAAGACGTGGGTTTAACTTACAGAGTTACTAGTTATATAAGGCATGGGCTTAACTTACAGAGTTGCTTGTAATGTAAGGCATGGGTTTAACTTACTGAGTCGCTAGTTATGTAATACGTGTATTTAACTTACATAGTCGCTAGTTATGTAAGACATGTGTTTGACTTACAGAGTTGCTTGTCTTATAAGGTATCGACTTCCTCTGGTGATTGGTCCTAATTTGATAGATCGAGTTGTTGTGTGAGTCGTCCGCACTGAACGAGTAGCTATTCCCACCTCCCCTTGAGGACTTGGAAGCTTTCTTCATTGAAACTCCCCCCGTTGGACACGCCTCGTGTGAAGTACCCCTGAATTCAGCCTAGCACATGCGACTCTCTCACGGATTACAGGTATCATGTCAGACTACAAACGACAGTCCTTATATGTTTGCCAGGCTTCAGTCACATTTCTGGAATCCACTCATTTTTGATACGTGCCGGGATTGAACTTTAGCATTTGATTTGTCTTATCATCTTGTCGTCTCATTACATGGAATAGATGGGAACTACATTCATCTGGCGATGTGGGTTTTTTTTTTCAATGAACTAATGCGATGTTTAGTCCATGACGCAACGCAGAACTTTCTCTGTCAACTTCCGTTCTCAGATGCACCAAAACATGTATTTATTTTTATTTATATTTTTTAAAGGTAGATTTTTCCGATTGTATCAAAGAGTAATTATTGGAATGACTAATTAATTACCAGATATGCATAATGCAGTTTTGATGTAGGCCTACTACATATGTAGGCATACTGGCATACATATGTATTAACATGACTATTTATTATAATTATGGCTGAGCATTCAAATTACCTATTTAACCATTTACTAGTTCTATTGTTCTGAGAGAATAGAGCAAAAAAAAAAGCTTTTATATTATTTCTGCACCATATTATAGGACCCACCCACCCCCTCCCTACCAGCCGAGGCGGATATAACGCAATGTTTTATTTAATTTTACGAAGGCTGTGTGGGACGGATATTGACTGTGTGGGACGGATATTGGCTGTGTTGGACGGATATTGGCTGTGTGGGACAGATATTGGCTGTGTTGGACAGATATTGGCTGTGTTGGACGGATATTGGCTGTGTGGGACGGATATTGGCTGTGTGGGACAGATATTGGCTGTGTGGGACGGATATTGGCTGTGTGGGACAGATATTGGCTGTGTGGGACAGATATTGGCTGTGTTGGACGGATATTGACTGTGTGGGACGGATATTGGCTGTGTGGGACGGATATTGGCTGTGTTGGACGGGATATTGGCTGTGTTGGACAGATATTGGCTGTGTTGGACGGGATATTGGCTGTGTTGGACGGATATTGGCTGTGTTGGACGGATATTGGCTGTGTGGGACGGATATTGGCTGTGTTGGACGGGATATTGGCTGTGTTGGACAGATATTGGCTGTGTTGGACGGATATTGGCTGTGTTGGACGGATATTGGCTGTGTTGGACAGATATTGGCTGTGTTGGACGGATATTGGCTGTGTGGGACGGGATATTGGCTGTGTTGGACAGATATTGGCTGTGTTGGACAGATATTGGCTGTGTTGGACGGATATTGGCTGTGTGGGACGGGATATTGGCTGTGTGGGGCGGATATTGGCTGTGTGGGACGGATATTGGCTGTGTTGGACAGATATTGGCTGTGTGGGACGAATATTGGCTAAAAAAGGACGGATATTGGCTGTGTTGGACGAATATTGGCTGTGTGGGACGAATATTGGCTAAAAAAGGATGGATATTGGCCGTGTTGGAAGGATATTGGCTGTGTTGGACGGATATTGGCCGTGTTGGAAGGATATTGGCTGTGTTGGACGGATATTGGCTGTGTGGGACGGATATTGGCTGTGTGGGACGGATATTGGCCGTGTTGGAAGGATATTGGCTGTGTTGGACGGATATTGGCTGTGTTGGAAGGATATTGGCTGTGTTGGACGGATATTGGCCGTGTTGGAAGGATATTGGCTGTGTTGGACGGATATTGGCTGTATTTTTCGTATGCTCAACATAACTGTATGTACTGTGGCCGTGGTCCTTTGTTTCCTATTCAACACTTTACCAAGAGACCAGTAAGTATGAAAAAAAAAAAGATAAAACAAACACAAACTAAACATTATTATTATTTTACTGTCTAGATTCTAGATTAATAAATTAGGTATTAAAATTCTCGGCGACCCGCTTCAAATAAGCCGGTGACCCACACCTTCAGAACCGATGTATATGTACTACAGGGTTCGATTTACCGCCGGGGATATCCCCCGTCACTGAGAACTGTCATAGCTAATATATCGCTGCCGGGGATGAAACCATAAGCATTTATTCCCGGCTCTGCAGAAATTTTTTTTTTCATCCTCGGCACTTGTTTTTTCTTAAATCGACCACTGGTGTACTAGTATATAGACCTACTCGGGTAGAAATGTGTGCGTTGTGTTGTAATGAGTGTGCGCGCGCGGCTGTAGGAAACAACGGCCGCCACCTGGTTGAACATCATTAGCTGACCGAGCTTATATAACATATATTTCGTTCACACGTGACTAGTGTCATCCGACTTTCACTGTACACTGGGCCCTTCACAACCAACAATACTATCAAAATAGTTGTCTGGGTCAACTTCACCTCTCTGACAAAAGGCTGTTTCCTAATTTCTTTCATTAACGACATTCATTAACAACCCACTGCCACTGGAGACATTCATCAAGAAGTTACAAGCCCTTCCGCACCCAACCCTCATGTGACCTTGGGGATCGCTGCGTCAATATGTCTAATGGACATATCTTTTGTCTACGTTTGTCTTTGACATACGTAACTGTTGTTTTAGTCCACATCACTGTTTGTTGTTCGCTGTTGTTGTTTGTTTTTTTGTCGTCAATATTGTTTTGTTTTGTTTTTTAAATGTACATCTTGTCCACGTTACGTCACTGTGTGTGTGCTAAAAATAGATAAAGTTACTGGCTAAAAATTGACAGTCATTGTGTCAGCATTTGATGGTTGTAACGCACAAACACATAGATAATTCTAGCACACAAACACATAGATAATTCTAGCACACAAACACATAGATAATTCTAGCTCACAAACACATAGATGATTCTAGCACACAAACACAGATAATTCTAGCACACAAACACAAAGAAAATTCTAGCTCACAAACACATAGAAAATTCTAGCTCACAAACACATAGAAAATTCTAGCTCACAAATACACACACACAAACACAAACATATCAAGGTTAGAAGGCCAAATAGAGATCTGATGTTTTTTTTTTTGTAATTTGACTTTGTGTCATAGTATGTATACATAAATGTCACTTTTAATCTTATGTATGTCATCGAAGTCACATTTAGTCTTATGTATGTCATAGATGTCACATTGTGTGATAAGTATGTCATCAATGTCACATTTTTGTCCTGATTTCGTCATCGATGTGACGTGATTTTTTTTTAAGTCATCGTCGTCACACCGCGTCACAATGTGTCATATGCATTTCATCGACATCATATTGTTCACGAGCATTGTGTATCATCGATGTCACATTTGTGTCACATGCATGTCAGCATTCTGTCATATATACGTCATTTATGCCATAACGATTATTTCAATATCTTTCAAAAAACGCTCTTGTCTTCAAGACAGTACCTCTATTTTAGACAGACACATCTTGAAACTATCATGCGACTAAAACCTATCTTTTCCTTTTTTTTTTTTTGCCCTTTCAACGTAAGGCTTGAAGGGGAAAAAATGGCGGGAAATGTCACGCAAGGTTTTTCCACATTGACAGAGATTTTAACTTTTTGAGTACTCGGCCATTCCGAGAACCACTACAGGCCCTTAATACAAATTTACTCCAGGAGTAAAATCGAATTTCGCTGCCCAGGACAATTTCGGTCGTCTCTCTCTCTCTCTCTTTTTTTTTTGTTCCGGATGTGGCCCTGGCCAATCGGTGGTAACTGGTTTACTTCTGCTGAGTGACCGAGCTGTGTTGCCAGAGGGGCTATTTTCTTTTCAGCTCCTGCGCGAGAGAGATAAATTGGCACAGACATATTGAGGCTTACAAGAGAGAGAGAGAGAGAATGAAGGAGCCCGCGTTGTTCTACGTTTTTTTTTTCTATCTGGCAGACGTTAATGGGTGAACAGAGACTGTTGAGCGCGAAAAGAACAAGAGGGGCGTGTTTTAACGTCTGCTCTTTTATCGCTTTTGACTAAATGAGTCTTCATCATCATTACTTCTGCTAGACTAGTAGGAAAATGGTCGACTTAGTGTAATGGTTACGCTGGGTGCAATATGGACGGTTGAGCGAGTGCCGGTAAATTCGGGCAGAGTTGAGGCCCTTGAGTGCACTATCTTACAGTACCGTTAACTTTTCTTCTTTCTTGTGAAGAACAGAAATATCAGTAAAATCATTAATATATACCATTCTCTCTCTCTCTCTCTCTCTCTCTCTCTCTCTAACTCATTGAATCATTCTGTCTATCCGGTTGTATCGATCTAATTATATTTTACTTTTTCTTTCAACGTTTCCAGGTGTTTGTTTTGTATCTCTAGATCTCATATACTCTCCTTCATTTCCATCATAGCTAGAGGAGCAAACATCAGGTAGGTACTACGGGAGAAATCAGCGTGTGACTTGTTCAATGCTTTTGCTAATGTCAAGTACCCATTATAATCTGGTTCGTCTTGAGAACTTTTTCACCAGTTACTTTCAATCGTTGCGGATGGATTGTCGTATCTTTATGCTGCAGTGCAGCACGACCTGCGTGTGGGTGGGTTACGCCTTTGACTCCCAGCCAGTCCGAGTCACCTACATATATCTCCCATGGTGCCTCCATGGCCATTGCACTACCGTTCAATGTTTAGGAAGTAAAGAATGAAACCGTCCATTAGTGGCTTATAGGATCATCTGTCGCGTTCTGCATCCACTGCCATCACAGTCTCGGTAACGTATAAGGAGGGAGTGAAAGAAGGACACCCTAAAAACTGTCACACTTACAATACTGTCACACTCACAATACTGTCACACTCACAATACTGTCACACTCACAATACTGTCACACTCACAATACTGTCACACTCACAAAACTGTCACACTCACAATACTGTCACACTCACAATACTGTCACACTCACAGTACTGTCACACTCACAAAACTGTCACACTCACAATACTGTCACACTCACAATACTGTCACACTCACAATACTGTCACACTCACAAAACTGTCACACTCACAATACTGTCACACTCACAATACTGTCACACTCACAAAACTGTCACACTCACAAAACTGTCACACTTACAATACTGTCACACTCACAAAACTGTCACACTCACAATACTGTCACACTCACAATACTGTCACACTCACAAAACTGTCACACAACTTGTATATAGTAACAAGAGAACTACGTCAAATTCTTATATATAGAATGTTATCCCATCTCTGATTATTATTATGGTGCCAACTGCCATGACACAAATGTGGGGGGGGGGGGAGGGTACGTTCTATGTAATCACTTGGAATGTTGTTTGTTTTGTCTGTTGTTGTTCCGTTGGTTTGTTTGTTTTAGAAATAAGGGCGGAGAGAGAGAGAGAGAAAGAATGAAAGAAAGTTCATTGAGTGTTTATTAAATTAAAGTGAGTAGTTTTCTGCTGTCGTTCTTTTATTTTTTTTATTTTTGACAGCTCCAGGGTGAGCCCGTAAACGAAGGCAAGGAGTCCACCAGGCAAGGAGTCCACCAGATGGTATCTCCGATTTTCTGTTTGTGTGTTGCTTTTGTTTTTATTTTTTTTAGAGGGGGAAGGGGGTGGGGGTAATATTTTGATAAAAAGATTTTTGCCAAAGTCTTGAGTTTCAAACATGTTGATTTGATAAACAGTTGGCAATGATTGACAAGAAGATGGCGTACAGGCATCAAAACAAACATCACGTGATCACAGACGCGCACGACAGAAGATATAAACAGAATTGTCTGACAGATGAAACAATCTAACTGGTAGAGAGAAATAGAGTGTGTGTGGGGTTGGGGGGGTGGGGGAGGGAGGAATGAGGAGTGTGGAAAGTAAGAGGGTGGGGAGGGAGGAATGAGGAGTGTGGAAAGTAAGAGGGTGGGGAGGGAGGAATGAGGAGTGTGGAAAGTAAGAGGGTGGGGAGGGAGGAATGAGGAGTGTGGAAAGTAAGAGGGTGGGGGAGGGAGGAATGAGGAGTGTGGAAAGTAAGAGAAAGGGGAGGGAGGAATGAGGAGTGTGGAAAGTAAGAGAAAGGGGAGGGAGGAATGAGTAGTGTGGAAAGTAAGAGAAAGGGGAGGGAGGAATGAGGAGTGTGGAAAGTAAGAGGGTGGGGAGGGAGGAATGAGGAGTGTGGAAAGTAAGAGGGTGGGGAGGGAGGAATGAGGAGTGTGGAAAGTAAGAGAAAGGGGAGGGAGGAATGAGGAGTGTGGAAAGTAAGAGGGTGGGGAGGGAGGAATGAGGAGTGTGGAAAGTAAGAGGGTGGGGAGGGAGGAATGAGGAGTGTGGAAAGTAAGAGGGTGGGGAGGGAGGAATGAGGAGTGTGGAAAGTAAGAGGGTGGGGGAGGGAGGAATGAGGAGTGTGGAAAGTAAGAGGGTGGGGAGGGAGGAATGAGGAGTGTGGAAAGTAAGAGGGTGGGGAGGGAGGAATGAGGAGTGTGGAAAGTAAGGGGTGGGGAGGGAGGAATGAGGAGTGTGGAAAGTAAGAGGGTGGGGAGGGAGGAATGAGGAGTGTGGAAAGTAAGAGGGTGGGGAGGGAGGAATGAGGAGTGTGGAAAGTAAGAGAAAGGGGAGGGAGGAATGAGGAGTGTGGAAAGTAAGAGGGTGGGGAGGGAGGAATGAGGAGTGTGGAAAGTAAGAGGGTGGGGAGGGAGGAAAGAGGAGTGTGGAAAGTAAGAGGGTGGGGAGGAAGGAATGAGGAGTGTGGAAAGTAAGAGAAAAAGGAGGGAGGAATGAGTAGTGTGGAAAGTAAGAGAAAGGGGAGGGAGGAATGAGGAGTGTGGAAAGTAAGAGGGTGGGGAGGGGAGGAATGAGGAGTGTGGAAAGTAAGAGAAAGGGGAGGGAGGAATGAGGAGTGTGGAAAGTAAGAGAAAGGGGAGGGAGGAATGAGTAGTGTGGAAAGTAAGAGAAAGGGGAGGGAGGAATGAGGAGTGTGGAAAGTAAGAGGGTGGGGAGGGAGGAATGAGGAGTGTGGAAAGTAAGAGGGTGGGGAGGGAGGAATGAGGAGTGTGGAAAGTAAGAGAAAGGGGAGGGAGGAATGAGGAGTGTGGAAAGTAAGAGGGTGGGGAGGGAGGAATGAGGAGTGTGGAAAGTAAGAGGGTGGGGAGGGAGGAATGAGGAGTGTGGAAAGTAAGAGAAAGGGGAGGGAGGAATGAGGAGTGTGGAAAGTAAGAGAAAGGGGAGGGAGGAATGAGGAGTGTGGAAAGTAAGAGAAAGGGGAGGGAGGAATGAGGAGTGTGGAAAGTAAGAGGGTGGGGAGGGAGGAATGAGGAGTGTGGAAAGTAAGAGGGTGGGGAGGGAGGAATGAGGAGTGTGGAAAGTAAGAGGGTGGGGAGGGAGGAATGAGGAGTGTGGAAAGTAAGAGGGTGGGGAGGAAGGAATGAGGAGTGTGGAAAGTAAGAGAAAGGGGAGGGAGAAATGAGTAGTGTGGAAAGTAAGAGAAAGGGGGGGGGGGGGGGGGGGGGGGGAGGGGGAGGAATGAGGAGTGTGGAAAGTAAGAGGGTGGGGAGGGAGGAATGAGGAGTGTGGAAAGTAAGAGAAAGGGGAGGGAGGAATGAGGAGTGTGGAAAGTAAGAGAAAGGGGAGGGAGGAATGAGGTGTGGAAAGTAAGAGAAAGGGGAGGGAGGAATGAGGAGTGTGGAAAGTAAGAGGGTGGGGAGGGAGGAATGAGGAGTGTGGAAAGTAAGAGGGTGGGGAGGGAGGAATGAGGAGTGTGGAAAGTAAGAGAAAGGGGAGGGAGGAATGAGGAGTGTGGAAAGTAAGAGGGTGGGGAGGGAGGAATGGAGGAGTGTGGAAAGTAAGAGGGTGGGGAGGGAGGAATGAGGAGTGTGGAAAGTAAGAGAAAGGGGAGGGAGGAATGAGTAGTGTTGAAAGTAAGAGAAAGGGGAGGGAGGAATGAGGAGTGTGGAAAGTAAGAGGGTGGGGAGGGAGGAATGAGGAGTGTGGAAAGTAAGAGAAAGGGGAGGGAGGAATGAGGAGTGTGGAAAGTAAGAGAAAGGGGAGGGAGGAATGAGTAGTGTGGAAAGTAAGAGAAAGGGGAGGGAGGAATGAGGAGTGTGGAAAGTAAGAGGGTGGGGAGGGAGGAATGAGGAGTGTGGAAAGTAAGAGGGTGGGGGAGGGAGGAATGAGGGAGTGTGGAAAGTAAGAGAAAGGGGGAGGGACGAATGAGTAGTGTGGAAAGTAAGAGAAAGGGGAGGGAGGAATGGAGGAGTGTGGAAAGTAAGAGGGTGGGGAGGGAGGAATGAGGAGTGTGGAAAGTAAGAGAAAGGGGAGGGAGGAATGAGTAGTGTGGAAAGTATGAGAAAGGGGAGGGAGGAATGAGTAGTGTGGAAAGTAAGAGAAAGGGGAGGGAGGAATGAGGAGTGTGGAAAGTAAGAGGGTGGGGAGGGAGGAATGAGGAGTGTGGAAAGTAAGAGAAAGGGGAGGGAGGAATGAGGAGTGTGGAAAGTAAGAGGGTGGGGAGGGAGAAATGAGGAGTGTGGAAAGTAAGAGGGTGGGGCGGGAGGAATGAGGAGTGTGGAAAGTAAGAGAAAGGGGAGGGAGGAATGAGTAGTGTGGAAAGTAAGAGAAAGGGAGGGAGGAATGAGGAGTGTGGAAAGTAAGAGGGTGGGGAGGGAGGAATGAGGAGTGTGGAAAGTAAGAGGGTGGGGAGGGAGGAATGAGGAGTGTGGAAAGTAAGAGAAAGGGGAGGGAGGAATGAGTAGTGTGGAAAGTAAGAGAAAGGGGAGGGAGGAATGAGGAGTGTGGAAAGTAAGAGGGTGGGGGAGGGAGGAATGAGGAGTGTGGAAAGTAAGAGAAAGGGGAGGGAGGAATGAGGAGTGTGGAAAGTATGAGGGTGGGGGAGGGAGGAATGAGGAGTGTGGAAAGTAAGAGGGTGGGGAGGGAGGAATGAGGAGTGTGGAAAGTAAGAGAAAGGGGAGGGAGGAATGAGGAGTATGGAAAGTAAGAGGGTGGGGAGGGAGGAATGAGGAGTGTGGAAAGTAAGAGAAAGGGGAGGGAGGAATGAGTAGTGTGGAAAGTAAGAGAAAGGGGAGGGAGGAATGAGGAGTGTGGAAAGTAAGAGGGGGGGGGAGGGAGGAATGAGGAGTGTGGAAAGTAACAAAAGGGGAGGGAGGAATGAGGAGTGTGGAAAGTAAGAGGGTGGGGAGGGAGGAATGAGGAGTGTGGAAAGTAAGAGGTTGGGGAGGGAGGAATGAGGAGTGTGGAAAGTAAGAGGGTGGGGAGGGAGGAATGAGGAGTGTGGAAAGTAAGAAAAAGGGGAGGGAGGAATGAGGAGTGTGGAAAGTAAGAGGGTGGGGAGGGAGGAATGGGGAGTGGAAAGTAAGAGGTTGGGGAGGGAGGAATGAGGAGTGTGGAAAGTAAGAGAAAGGGGAGGGAGGAATGAGTAGTGTGGAAAGTAAGAGAAAGGGGAGGGAGGAATGAGGAGTGTGGAAAGTAAGAGGGTGGGGAGGGAGGAATGAGGAGTGTGGAAAGTAAGAGGGTGGGGAGGGAGGAATGAGGAGTGTGGAAAGTAAGAGAAAGGGGAGGGAGGAATGAGTAGTGTGGAAAGTAAGAGAAAGGGGAGGGAGGAATGAGGAGTGTGGAAAGTAAGAGGTTGGGGAGGGAGGAATGAGGAGTGTGGAAAGTAAGAGAAAGGGGAGGGAGGAATGAGGAGTGTGGAAAGTAAGAGAAAGGGGAGGGAGGAATGAGGAGTGTGGAAAGTAAGAGGGTGGGCAGGGAGGAATGAGGAGTGTGGAAAGTAAGAGGGTGGGGAGGGAGGAATGAGGAGTGTGGAAAGTAAGAGAAAGGGGAGGGAGGAATGAGGAGTGTGGAAAGTAAGAGGGTGGGGGAGGGAGGAATGAGGAGTGTGGAAAGTAAGAGGGTGGGGAGGGAGGAATGAGGAGTGTGGAAAGTAAGAGAAAGGGGAGGGAGGAATGAGGAGTGTGGAAAGTAAGAGGGTGGGGAGGGAGGAATGAGGAGTGTGGAAAGTAAGAGAAAGGGGGAGGGAGGAATGGGGAGTGTGGAAAGTAAGAGGGTGGGGAGGGAGGAATGGAGGAGTGTGGAAAGTAAGAGGGTGGGGAGGGAGGAATGAGGAGTGTCGAAAGTAAGAGAAAGGGAGGGAGGAATGAGGAGTGTGGAAAGTAAGAGGGGGAGGGAGGAATGAGGAGTGTGGAAAGTAAGAGGGGTGGGGGAGGAGGAATGAGGAGTGTGGAAAGTAAGAGGGGGGAAGGGAGGAATGAGGAGTGTGGAAAGTAAGAGGGGGAAAGGGAGGAATGAGGAGTGTGGAAAGTAAGAGGGTGGGGAGGGAGGAATGAGGAGTGTGGAAAGTAAGAGAAAGGGGAGGGAGGAATGAGGAGTGTGGAAAGTAAGAGAAAGGGGAGGGAGGAATGAGTAGTGTGGAAAGTAAGAGAAAGGGGAGGGAGGAATGAGGAGTGTGGAAAGTAAGAGGGTGGGGGAGGGAGGAATGAGGAGTGTGGAAAGTAAGAGGGTGGGGAGGGAGGAATGAGGAGTGTGGAAAGTAAGAGAAAGGGGAGGGAGGAATGAGTAGTGTGGAAAGTATGAGAAAGGGGGAGGGAGGAATGAGTAGTGTGGAAAGTAAGAGAAAGGGGAGGGAGGAATGAGGAGTGTGGAAAGTAAGAGGGTGGGGAGGGAGGAATGAGGGGAGTGTGGAAAGTAAGAGAAAGGGAGGGAGGAATGAGGAGTGTGGAAAGTAAGAGGGTGGGGAGGGAGAAATGAGGAGTGTGGAAAGTAAGAGGGTGGGGCGGGAGGAATGAGGAGTGTGGAAAGTAAGAGAAAGGGGAGGGAGGAATGAGTAGTGTGGAAAGTAAGAGAAAGGGGAGGGAGGAATGAGGAGTGTGGAAAGTAAGAGGGTGGGGAGGGAGGAATGAGGAGTGTGGAAAGTAAGAGGGTGGGGAGGGAGGGAATGAGGAGTGTGGAAAGTAAGAGAAAGGGGAGGGAGGAATGAGTAGTGTGGAAAGTAAGAGAAAGGGGAGGGAGGAATGAGGAGTGTGGAAAGTAAGAGGGTGGGGAGGGAGGAATGAGGAGTGTGGAAAGTAAGAGAAAGGGGAGGGGAGGAATGAGGAGTGTGGAAAGTATGAGGGTGGGGAGGGAGGAATGAGGAGTGTGGAAAGTAAGAGGGTGGGGAGGGAGGAATGAGGAGTGTGGAAAGTAAGAGAAAGGGGAGGGAGGAATGAGGAGTATGGAAAGTAAGAGGGTGGGGAGGGAGGAATGAGGAGTGTGGAAAGTAAGAGAAAGGGGAGGGAGGAATGAGTAGTGTGGAAAGTAAGAGAAGGGGAGGGAGGAATGAGGGAGTGTGGAAAGTAAGAGGGTGGGGAGGGAGGAATGAGGAGTGTGGAAAGTAACAAAAAGGGGAGGGAGGAATGAGGAGTGTGGAAAGTAAGAGGGTGGGGAGGGAGGAATGAGGAGTGTGGAAAGTAAGAGGTTGGGGGAGGGAGGAATGAGGAGTGTGGAAAGTAAGAGGGTGGGGAGGGAGGAATGAGGAGTGTGGAAAGTAAGAGGGTGGGGAGGGAGGAATGAGGAGTGTGGAAAGTAAGAGGGTGGGGAGGGAGGAATGGGGAGTGTGGAAAGTAAGAGGTTGGGGGAGGGAGGAATGAGGAGTGTGGAAAGTAAGAGAAAGGGGAGGGAGGAATGAGTAGTGTGGAAAGTAAGAGAAAGGGGAGGGAGGAATGAGGGTGTGGAAAGTAAGAGGGTGGGGAGGGAGGAATGAGGAGTGTGGAAAGTAAGAGGGGTGGGGAGGGAGGAATGAGGAGTGTGGAAAGTAAGAGAAAGGGGAGGGACGAATGAGTAGTGTGGAAAGTAAGAGAAAGGGGAGGGAGGAATGAGGAGTGTGGAAAGTAAGAGGTTGGGGAGGGAGGAATGAGGAGTGTGGAAAGTAAGAGAAAGGGGAGGGAGGAATGAGGAGTGTGGAAAGTAAGAGAAAGGGGAGGGAGGAATGAGGAGTGTGGGAAAGTAAGAGGGTGGGCAGGGAGGAATGAGGAGTGTGGAAAGTAAGAGGGTGGGGGAGGGAGGAATGAGGAGTGTGGAAAGTAAGAGAAAGGGGAGGGAGGAATGAGGAGTGTGGAAAGTAAGAGGGTGGGGAGGGAGGAATGAGGAGTGTGGAAAGTAAGAGGGTGGGGGGAGGGAGGAATGAGGAGTGTGGAAAGTAAGAGAAAGGGGAGGGAGGAATGAGGAGTGTGGAAAGTAAGAGGGTGGGGGAGGGAGGAATGAGGAGTGTGGAAAGTAAGAGAAAGGGGGAGGGAGGAATGAGGGAGTGTGGAAAGTAAGAGGGTGGGGAGGGAGGAATGAGGAGGGAGTGTGGAAAGTAAGAGGGTGGGGGAGGGAGGAATGAGGGGAGTGTCGAAAGTAAGAGAAAGGGGAGGGAGGAATGAGGAGTGTGGAAAGTAAGAGGGGGGAGGGAGGAATGAGGAGTGTGGAAAGTAAGAGGGGTGGGGGAGGGGAGGAATGAGGAGTGTGGAAAGTAAGAGGGGGGAAGGGAGGAATGAGGAGTGTGGAAAGTAAGAGGGGGGAAAGGGAGGGAATGAGGGTGTGGAGTGTGGAAAGTAAGAGAAAGGGGAGGGAGGAATGAGGAGTGTGGAAAGTAAGAGAAAGGGGAGGGAGGAATGAGGAGTGTGGAAAGTAAGAGGGGGAGGGAGGAATGAGGAGTGTGGAAAGTAAGAGAGTGGGGGAGGAGGAATGAGGAGTGTGGAAAGTAAGAGGGGTGGGGGAGGGAGGAATGAGGAGTGTGGAAAGTAAGAGAAAGGGGAGGGAGGAATGAGGAGTGTGGAAAGTAAGAGAAAGGGGGAGGGGAGGAATGAGGAGTGTGGAAAGTAAGAGGGGTGGGGGAGGGAGGAATGAGGAGTGTGGAAAGTAAGAGGGTGGGGAGGGAGGAATGAGGAGTGTGGAAAGTAAGAGGGTGGGGAGGGAGGAATGAGGAGTGTGGAAAGTAAGAGGGTGGGGGAGGGAGGAATGAGGAGTGTGGAAAGTAAGAGGGTGGGGAGGGAGGAATGAGGAGTGTGGAAAGTAAGAGGGTGGGGAGGGAGGAATGAGGAGTGTGGAAAGTAAGAGGGTGGGAAGGGAGGAATGAGGAGTGTGGAAAGTAAGAGGGTGGGGAGGGAGGAAGGAGGAGTGTGGAAAGTAAGAGGGTGGGGAGGGAGGAATGAGGAGTGTGGAAAGTAAGAGGGTGGGGAGGGAGGAATGAGGAGTGTGGAAAGTAAGAGGGTGGGGAGTGAGGAATGAGGAGTGTGGAAAGTAAGAGGGTGGGGAGGGAGGAATGAGGAGTGTGGAAAGTAAGAGGGTGGGGAGGGAGGAATGAGGAGTGTGGAAAGTAAGAGAAAGGGGAGGGAGGAATGAGGAGTGTGGAAAGTAAGAGGGTGGGGAGGGAGGAATGAGGAGTGTGGAAAGTAAGAGGGTAGGGAGGGAGGAATGAGGAGTGTGGAAAGTAAGAGGGTGGGGAGGGAGGAATGAGGAGTGTGGAAAGTAAGAGAAAGGGGAGGGAGGAATGAGGAGTGTGGAAAGTAAGAGAAAGGGGAGGGAGGAATGAGGAGTGTGGAAAGTAAGAGGGTGGGGAGGGAGGAATGAGGAGTGTGGAAAGTAAGAGGGTGGGGAGGGAGGAATGAGGAGTGTGGAAAGTAAGAGGGTGGGGGAGGGAGGAATGAGGGAGTGTGGAAAGTAAGAGAAAAAGGAGGGAGGAATGAATAGTGTGGAAAGTAAGAGAAAGGGGAGGGACGAATGAGTAGTGTGGAAAGTAAGAGAAAGGGGAGGGAGGAATGAGGAGTGTGGAAAGTAAGAGGGTGGGGAGGGAGGAATGAGGAGTGTGGAAAGTAAGAGAAAGGGGAGGGAGGAATGAGTAGTGTGGAAAGTATGAGAAAGGGGGAGGGAGGAATGAGTAGTGTGGAAAGTAAGAGAAAGGGGAGGGAGGAATGAGGAGTGTGGAAAGTAAGAGGGTGGGGAGGGAGGAATGAGGAGTGTGGAAAGTAAGAGAAAGGGAGGGAGGAATGAGGAGTGTGGAAAGTAAGAGGGTGGGGAGGGAGAAATGAGGAGTGTGGAAAGTAAGAGGGTGGGGCGGGAGGAATGAGGAGTGTGGAAAGTAAGAGAAAGGGGAGGGAGGAATGAGTAGTGTGGAAAGTAAGAGAAAGGGGAGGGAGGAATGAGGAGTGTGGAAAAGTAAAAGGGTGGGGAGGGAGGAATGAGGAGTGTGGAAAGTAAGAGGGTGGGGAGGGGAGGAATGAGGAGTGTGGAAAGTAAGAGAAAGGGGAGGGAGGAATGAGTAGTGTGGAAAGTAAGAGAAAGGGGAGGGAGGAATGAGGAGTGTGGAAAGTAAGAGGGTGGGGAGGGAGGAATGAGGAGTGTGGAAAGTAAGAGAAAGGGGAGGGAGGAATGAGGAGTGTGGAAAGTAAGAGGGTGGGGAGGGAGGGAATGAGGAGTGTGGAAAGTAAGAGGGTGGGGAGGGAGGAATGAGGAGTGTGGAAAGTAAGAGAAAGGGGAGGGAGGAATGAGGGAGTATGGAAAGTAAGAGGGTGGGGGAGGGAGGAATGAGGAGTGTGGAAAGTAAGAGAAAGGGGGAGGGAGGAATGAGTAGTGTGGAAAGTAAGAGAAAGGGGAGGGAGGAATGAGGAGTGTGGAAAGTAAGAGGGTGGGGGGAGGGAGGAATGAGGAGTGTGGAAAGTAACAAAAAGGGGAGGGAGGAATGAGGAGTGTGGAAAGTAAGAGGGTGGGGAGGGAGGAATGAGGAGTGTGGAAAGTAAGAGGTTGGGAGGGAGGAATGAGGAGTGTGGAAAGTAAGAGGGTGGGGAGGGAGGAATGAGGAGTGTGGAAAGTAAGAAAAAAGGGGAGGGAGGAATGAGGAGTGTGGAAAGTAAGAGGGTGGGGAGGGAGGAATGGGGAGTGTGGAAAGTAAGAGGTTGGGGAGGGAGGAATGAGGAGTGTGGAAAGTAAGAGAAAGGGGAGGGAGGAATGAGTAGTGTGGAAAGTAAGAGAAAGGGGAGGGAGGAATGAGGAGTGTGGAAAGTAAGAGGGTGGGGAGGGAGGAATGAGGAGTGTGGAAAGTAAGAGGGTGGGGAGGGAGGAATGAGGAGTGTGGAAAGTAAGAGAAAGGGGAGGGGAGGAATGAGTAGTGTGGAAAGTAAGAGAAAGGGGAGGGAGGAATGAGGAGTGTGGAAAGTAAGAGGTTGGGGAGGGAGGAATGAGGAGTGTGGAAAGTAAGAGAAAGGGGAGGGAGGAATGAGGAGTGTGGAAAGTAAGAGAAAGGGGAGGGAGGAATGAGGAGTGTGGAAAGTAAGAGGGTGGGCAGGGAGGAATGAGGAGTGTGGAAAGTAAGAGGGTGGGGAGGGAGGAATGAGGAGTGTGGAAAGTAAGAGAAAGGGGAGGGAGGAATGAGGAGTGTGGAAAGTAAGAGGGTGGGGGGAGGGAGGAATGAGGAGTGTGGAAAGTAAGAGGGTGGGGAGGGAGGAATGAGGAGTGTGGAAAGTAAGAGAAAGGGGAGGGAGGAATGAGGAGTGTGGAAAGTAAGAGGGTGGGGAGGGAGGAATGAGGAGTGTGGAAAGTAAGAGAAAGGGGGAGGGAGGAATGGGGAGTGTGGAAAGTAAGAGGGTGGGGGAGGGAGGAATGAGGAGTGTGGAAAGTAAGAGGGTGGGGAGGGAGGAATGAGGAGTGTGGAAAGTAAGAGGGTGGGGAGGGAGGAATGAGGAGTGTGGAAAGTAAGAGAAAGGGGAGGGAGGAATGAGGAGTGTGGAAAGTAAGAGGGTGGGGAGGGAGGAATGAGGAGTGTGGAAAGTAAGAGAAAGGGGAGGGAGGAATGGGGAGTGTGGAAAGTAAGAGGGTGGGGAGGGAGGAATGAGGAGTGTGGAAAGTAAGAGGGTGGGGAGGGAGGAATGAGGAGTGTCGAAAGTAAGAGAAAGGGGAGGGAGGAATGAGGAGTGTGGAAAGTAAGAGGGGGGAGGGAGGAATGAGGAGTGTGGAAAGTAAGAGGGGTGGGGGAGGAATGAGGAGTGTGGAAAGTAAGAGAGGTGGGGGAGGAGGAATGAGGAGTGTGGAAAGTAAGAGGGGTGGGGGAGGGAGGAATGAGGAGTGTGGAAAGTAAGAGAAAGGGGAGGGAGGAATGAGGAGTGTGGAAAGTAAGAGAAAGGGGAGGGAGGAATGAGGAGTGTGGAAAGTAAGAGGGGTGGGGGAGGGAGGAATGAGGAGTGTGGAAAGTAAGAGGGTGGGGAGGGAGGAATGAGGAGTGTGGAAAGTAAGAGGGTGGGGAGGGAGGAATGAGGAGTGTGGAAAGTAAGAGGGTGGGGAGGAGGAATGAGGAGTGTGGAAAGTAAGAGGGTGGGGAGGGAGGAATGAGGAGTGTGGAAAGTAAGAGGGTGGGGAGGGAGGAATGAGGAGTGTGGAAAGTAAGAGGGGGGGAAGGGAGGAATGAGGAGTGTGGAAAGTAAGAGGGTGGGGAGGGAGGAATGAGGAGTGTGGAAAGTAAGAGGGTGGGGAGGGAGGAATGAGGAGTGTGGAAAGTAAGAGGGTGGGGAGGGAGGAATGAGGAGTGTGGAAAGTAAGAGGGTGGGGAGTGAGGAATGAGGAGTGTGGAAAGTAAGAGGGTGGGGGAGGGAGGAATGAGGAGTGTGGAAAGTAAGAGGGTGGGGGAGGGAGGAATGAGGAGTGTGGAAAGTAAGAGAAAGGGGAGGGAGGAATGAGGAGTGTGGAAAGTAAGGGTGGGGAGGGAGGAATGAGGAGTGTGGAAAGTAAGAGGGTAGGGAGGGAGGAATGAGGAGTGTGGAAAGTAAGAGGGTGGGGAGGGAGGAATGAGGAGTGTGGAAAGTAAGAGAAAGGGGAGGGAGGAATGAGGAGTGTGGAAAGTAAGAGAAAGGGGAGGGAGGAATGAGGAGTGTGGAAAGTAAGAGGGTGGGGAGGGAGGAATGAGGAGTGTGGAAAGTAAGAGGGTGGGGAGGGAGGAATGAGGAGTGTGGAAAGTAAGAGGGTGGGGGAGGGAGGAATGAGGAGTGTGGAAAGTAAGAGGGTGGGGGGAGGGAGGAATGAGGAGTGTGGAAAGTAAGAGGGTGGGGAGGGAGGAATGAGGAGTGTGGAAAGTAAGAGAAAGGGGAGGGAGGAATGAGGAGTGTGGAAAGTAAGAGAAAGGGGAGGGAGGAATGAGGAGTGTGGAAAGTAAGA
This sequence comes from Bulinus truncatus, assembly GCA_021962125.1. Classification (NCBI taxonomy): domain Eukaryota; kingdom Metazoa; phylum Mollusca; class Gastropoda; family Planorbidae; genus Bulinus; species Bulinus truncatus. The sequence goes on along the minus strand of JAGDYQ010000259.1, from coordinate 762,564 downwards.
GAAAGGGGAGGGAGGAATGAGGAGTGTGGAAAGTAAGAGGGTGAGGAGGGAGGAATGAGGAGTGTGGAAAGTAAGAGAAAGGGGAGGGAGGAATGAGGAGTGTGGAAAGTAAGAGAAAGGGGAGGGAGGAATGAGGAGTGTGGAAAGTAAGAGGGTGGGGAGGGAGGAATGAGGAGTGTGGAAAGTAAGAGGGTGGGGAGGGAGGAATGAGGAGTGTGGAAAGTAAGAGAAAGGGGAGGGGAGGAATGAGGAGTGTGGAAAGTAAGAGGGTGGGGGAGGGAGGAATGAGGAGTGTGGAAAGTAAGAGAAAGGGGAGGGAGGAATGAGGAGTGTGGAAAGTAAGAGGGTGGGGAGGGAGGAATGAGGAGTGTGGAAAGTAAGAGAAAGGGGAGGGAGGAATGAGGAGTGTGGAAAGTAAGAGAAAGGGAAGGGAGGAATGAGGAGTGTGGAAAGTAAGAGAAAGGGGAGGGAGGAATGAGGAGTGTGGAAAGTAAGAGGGTGGGGAGGGAGGAATGAGGAGTGTGGAAAGTAAGAGAAAGGGGAGGGAGGAATGAGGAGTGTGGAAAGTAAGAGAAAGGGGAGGGAGGAATGAGGAGTGTGGAAAGTAAGAGGGTGGGGAGCGAGGAATGAGGAGTGTGGAAAGTAAGAGGGTGGGGAGGGAGGAATGAGGAGTGTGGAAAGTAAGAGGGTGGGGAGGGAGGAATGAGGAGTGTGGAAAGTAAGAGGGTGGGGAGGGAGGAATGAGGAGTGTGGAAAGTAAGAGAAAGGGAAGGGAGGAATGAGGAGTGTGGAAAGTAAGAGGGGGGAGGGAGGAATGAGGAGTGTGGAAAGTATGAGGGGTGGGGGAGGAGGAATGAGGAGTGTGGAAAGTAAGAGGGGGGAAGGGAGGAATGAGGAGTGTGGAAAGTAAGAGGGGGGGAGGAGGAATGAGGAGTGTGGAAAGTAAGAGGGTGGGGAGGGAGGAATGAGGAGTGTGGAAAGTAAGAGAAAGGGGAGGGAGGAATGAGGAGTGTGGAAAGTAAGAGAAAGGGGAGGGAGGAATGAGGAGTGTGGAAAGTAAGAGGGTGGGGAGGGAGGAATGGGGAGTGTGGAAAGTAAGAGGTTGGGGAGGGAGGAATGAGGAGTGTGGAAAGTAAGAGGGTGGGGAGGGAGGAATGAGGAGTGTGGAAAGTAAGAGAAAGGGGAGGGAGGAATGAGGAGTGTGGAAAGTAAGAGGGGGAGGGAGGAATGAGGAGTGTGGAAAGTAAGAGGGGTGGGGGAGGGGAGGAATGAGGAGTGTGGAAAGTAAGAGGGGGGAAGGGAGGAATGAGGAGTGTGGAAAGTAAGAGGGGGGAAGGGAGGAAAGAGGAGTGTGGAAAGTAAGAGGGTGGGGAGGGAGGAATGAGGAGTGTGGAAAGTAAGAGGGGGGGGGGAGGAATGAGGAGTGTGGAAAGTAAGAGGGGTGGGGGAGGAGGAATGAGGAGTGTGGAAAGTAAGAGGGGTGGGGGAGGAGGAATGAGGAGTGTGGAAAGTAAGAGGGGTGGGGGAGGGAGGAATGAGGAGTGTGGAAAGTAAGAGAAAGGGGAGGGAGGAATGAGGAGTGTGGAAAGTAAGAGAAAGGGGAGGGAGGAATGAGGAGTGTGGAAAGTAAGAGGGTGGGGGAGGGAGGAATGGGGAGTGTGGAAAGTAAGAGGGTGGGGAGGGAGGAATGAGGAGTGTGGAAAGTAAGAGAAAGGGGAGGGAGGAATGAGGAGTGTGGAAAGTAAGAGGGGGAAGGGAGGAATGAGGAGTGTGGAAAGTAAGAGAAAGGGGGAGGGAGGAATGAGGAGTGTGGAAAGTAAGAGAAAGGGAGGGAGGAATGAGGAGTGTGGAAAGTAAGAGGGTGGGGAGGGAGGAATGAGGAGTGTGGAAAGTAAGAGGGTGGGGGAGGGAGGAATGAGGAGTGTGGAAAGTAAGAGGGTGGGGGGAGGGAGGAATGAGGAGTGTGGAAAGTAAGAGAAAAAGGAGGGAGGAATGAGTAGTGTGGAAAGTAAGAGAAAGGGGAGGGACGAATGAGTAGTGTGGAAAGTAAGAGAAAGGGGAGGGAGGAATGAGGAGTGTGGAAAGTAAGAGGGTGGGGAGGGAGGAATGAGGAGTGTGGAAAGTAAGAGAAAGGGGAGGGAGGAATGAGGAGTGTGGAAAGTAAGAGAAAGGGGAGGGAGGAATGAGGAGTGTGGAAAGTAAGAGGGTGGGGAGGGAGGAATGGGGAGTGTGGAAAGTAAGAGGTTGGGGAGGGAGGAATGAGGAGTGTGGAAAGTAAGAGGGTGGGGAGGGAGGAATGAGGAGTGTGGAAAGTAAGAGAAAGGGGAGGGAGGAATGAGGAGTGTGGAAAGTAAGAGGGGGAGGGAGGAATGAGGAGTGTGGAAAGTAAGAGGGGTGGGGGAGGAGGAATGAGGAGTGTGGAAAGTAAGAGGGGGAAGGGAGGAATGAGGAGTGTGGAAAGTAAGAGGGGGGAAGGGAGGAAAGAGGAGTGTGGAAAGTAAGAGGGTGGGGAGGGAGGAATGAGGAGTGTGGAAAGTAAGAGGGGGAGGGAGGAATGAGGAGTGTGGAAAGTAAGAGGGGTGGGGGAGGAGGAATGAGGAGTGTGGAAAGTAAGAGGGGTGGGGGAGGAGGAATGAGGAGTGTGGAAAGTAAGAGGGGTGGGGGAGGGAGGAATGAGGGAGTGTGGAAAGTAAGAGAAAGGGGAGGGAGGAATGAGGAGTGTGGAAAGTAAGAGAAAGGGAGGGAGGAATGAGGAGTGTGGAAAGTAAGAGGGTGGGGGAGGGAGGAATGGGGAGTGTGGAAAGTAAGAGGGTGGGGAGGGAGGAATGAGGAGTGTGGAAAGTAAGAGAAAGGGGAGGGGAGGAATGAGGAGTGTGGAAAGTAAGAGGGGGAGGGAGGAATGAGGGAGTGTGGAAAGTAAGAGGGGTGGGGGAGGAGGAATGAGGAGTGTGGAAAGTAAGAGGGGTGGGGAGGAGGAATGAGGAGTGTGGAAAGTAAGAGGGGTGGGGGAGGAGGAATGAGGAGTGTGGAAAGTAAGAAGGGTGGGGGAGGAGGAATGAGGAGTGTGGAAAGTAAGAGGGGGGGGAAGGGAGGAATGAGGAGTGTGGAAAAAAAGAGGGTGGGGGGAGGGAGGAATGAGGAGTGTGGAAAGTAAGAGGGTGGGGAGGGAGGAATGAGGAGTGTGGAAAGTAAGAGGGGTGGGGGAGGAGGAATGAGGAGTGTGGAAAGTAAGAGGGGTGGGGGAGGAGGAATGAGGAGTGTGGAAAGTAAGAGGGTGGGGAGGGAGGAATGAGGAGTGTGGAAAGTAAGAGAAAGGGGAGGGAGGAATGAGGAGTGTGGAAATTAAGAGGGGGAGGGAGGAATGAGGAGTGTGGAAAGTAAGAGGGGTGGGGGAGGAGGAATGAGGAGTGTGGAAAGTAAGAGGGGTGGGGGAGGAGGAATGAGGAGTGTGGAAAGTAAGAGGGGTGGGGGAGGAGGAATGAGGAGTGTGGAAAGTAAGAGGGGTGGGGGAGGAGGAATGAGGAGTGTGGAAAGTAAGAGGGTGGGGGGGAGGAATGGGGAGTGTGGAAAGTAATAGAAAGGGGAGGGAGGAATGAGGAGTGTGGAAAGTAAGAGGGTGGGGGAGGGAGGAATGAGGAGTGTGGAAAGTAAGAGAAAGGGGAGGGAGGAATGAGGAGTGTGGAAAGTAAGAGGGGGAGGGAGGAATGAGGAGTGTGGAAAGTAAGAGGGGTGGGGGAGGAGGAATGAGGAGTGTGGAAAGTAAGAGGGGTGGGGGAGGAGGAATGAGGAGTGTGGAAAGTAAGAGGGGTGGGGGAGGAGGAATGAGGAGTGTGAAAAGTAAGAGGGGGGAAGGGAGGAATGAGGAGTGTGGAAAAAAAGAGGGTGGGGAGGGAGGAATGAGGAGTGTGGAAAGTAAGAGAAAGGGGGAGGGAGGAATGAGGAGTGTGGAAAGTAAGAGAAAGGGGAGGGAGGAATGAGGAGTGTGGAAAGTAAGAGGGTGGGGAGGGAGGAATGAGGAGTGTGGAAAGTAAGAGAAAGGGGAGGGAGGAATGGGGAGTGTGGAAAGTAAGAGGGTGGGGAGGGAGGAATGAGGAGTGTGGAAAGTAAGAGGGTGGGGAGGGAGGAATGAGGAGTGTGGAAAGTAAGAGGGTGGGGAGGGAGGAATGGGGAGTGTGGAAAGTAAGAGAAAGGGGAGGGAGGAATGAGGGAGTGTGGAAAGTAAGAGGGTGGGGGAGGGAGGAATGAGGAGTGTGGAAAGTAAGAGGGGGAGGGAGGAATGAGGAGTGTGGAAAGTAAGAGGGGTGGGGGGAGGAGGAATGAGGAGTGTGGAAAGTAAGAGGGGGAAGGGAGGAATGAGGAGTGTGGAAAGTAAGAGGGGGGAAGGGAGGAAAGAGGAGTGTGGAAAGTAAGAGGGTGGGGAGGGAGGAATGAGGAGTGTGGAAAGTAAGAGGGTGGGGAGGGAGGAATGAGGAGTGTGGAAAGTAAGAGAAAGGGGAGGGAGGAATGAGGAGTGTGGAAAGTAAGAGAAAGGGGAGGGAGGAATGAGGAGTGTGGAAATTAAGAGGGGGAGGGAGGAATGAGGAGTGTGGAAAGTAAGAGGGGTGGGGGAGGAGGAATGAGGAGTGTGGAAAGTAAGAGGGGTGGGGGAGGAGGAATGAGGAGTGTGGAAAGTAAGAGGGGTGGGGGAGGAGGAATGAGGAGTGTGGAAAGTAAGAGGGGTGGGGGAGGAGGAATGAGGAGTGTGGAAAGTAAGAGGGTGGGGAGGGAGGAATGGGGAGTGTGGAAAGTAAGAGAAAGGGGAGGGAGGAATGAGGAGTGTGGAAAGTAAGAGGGTGGGGAGGGAGGAATGAGGAGTGTGGAAAGTAAGAGAAAGGGGAGGGAGGAATGAGGAGTGTGGAAAGTAAGAGGGGGGAGGGGAGGAATGAGGAGTGTGGAAAGTAAGAGGGGTGGGGGAGGAGGAATGAGGAGTGTGGAAAGTAAGAGGGGTGGGGGGAGGAGGAATGAGGAGTGTGGAAAGTAAGAGGGGTGGGGGAGGAGGAATGAGGAGTGTGAAAAGTAAGAGGAGGGAAGGGAGGAATGAGGAGTGTGGAAAAAAAGAGGGTGGGGGAGGGAGGAATGAGGAGTGTGGAAAGTAAGAGAAAGGGGAGGGAGGAATGAGGAGTGTGGAAAGTAAGAGAAAGGGGAGGGAGGAATGAGGAGTGTGGAAAGTAAGAGGGTGGGGAGGGAGGAATGAGGAGTGTGGAAAGTAAGAGAAAGGGGAGGGAGGAATGGGGAGTGTGGAAAGTAAGAGGGTGGGGAGGGAGGAATGAGGAGTGTGGAAAGTAAGAGGGTGGGGAGGGAGGAATGAGGAGTGTGGAAAGTAAGAGGGTGGGGAGGGAGGAATGGGGAGTGTGGAAAGTAAGAGAAAGGGGGAGGGAGGAATGAGGAGTGTGGAAAGTAAGAGGGTGGGGAGGGAGGGAATGAGGAGTGTGGAAAAAAGAGGGTGGGGAGGGAGGAATGAGGAGTGTGGAAAGTAAGAGGGTGGGGAGGGAGGAATGAGGAGTGTGGAAAGTAAGAGGGGTGGGGGAGGAGGAATGAGGAGTGTGGAAAGTAAGAGGGGTGGGGGGAGGAGGAATGAGGGAGTGTGGAAAGTAAGAGGGGTGGGGGAGGAGGAATGAGGAGTGTGGAAAGTAAGAGGGGTGGGGGAGGAGGAATGAGGAGTGTGGAAAGTAAGAGGGGGGAAGGGAGGAATGAGGAGTGTGGAAAAAAAGAGGGTGGGGAGGGAGGAATGAGGAGTGTGGAAAGTAAGAGGGTGGGGAGGGAGGAATGAGGAGTGTGGAAAGTAAGAGTGTGGGGAGGGAGGAATGAGGAGTGTGGAAAGTAAGAGTGTGGGGAGGGAGGAATGAGGAGTGTGGAAAGTAAGAGAAAGGGGAGGGAGGAATGAGGAGTGTGGAAAGTAAGAGGGGGGGAATTGAGGAATGAGGAGTGTTGAAAGTAAGAGGGGGGAAGGGAGGAATGAGGAGTGTGGAAAGTAAGAGGGGTCGGGGATCTGATCTAATTGAGATAATATTTATTTTAATGTTTTGTTTGAAATTAAAACTGTCCATGATTTGGTTTAAAACCGAGAACTTGGTTTTTTTTTCTGTGGGGAAAAAAATTGTTTAAAAGACAAAAAAAATTTAAAGTTTAGTTGCGTGGGAGGGGGCAGGGGGGTGGATTTAGTGCAATTTACGATTCATTTAGAATTTAGACCAAACCCCCAGCGGATAAAAAAAATTCAAATAGAATATTTTAATCGACTATACGTGTTATACAGCATAAAGGAATTATTTGTTTAACTGCATTTGTATCTTACTTACAACTGACACGAGATGTGAATCCGTTAAAGATTACAGCATTTATACTTCTGTATACTGTACATAATCTACCATAAAGGTGTATACCCTTGACAAAGATATCATCAAGTATCTTATACAATTGTCCTTTGTTTAAAAAGAAAACAACTGATTTTAAAGTGTATACAAAAAGTTGAAAGTTAAATATCACATTTTATTGGGACTTTGTCCACTGTGTATTTTATCCTATGGAATTTTCTTTTTTTCTGCGGTGGGTTTAGACCTTTTAGAGTTTAGTCCTATGAGGGGGTTCGTCATATGTGGGTTTTGTCCTATGGGGGAGAGAGGTTGGTGGTTGGTCCGTTAGTGGAAGGGGGGGGGGGTCCAGATACTATTTCTATGGTAACGTAGCGGCGTGTCATCAAAAGTATCTACTGATTTTTTTTTCTTTGTTACGCTGGCAAAGGCGTACCTAGGGTGGGGGGGGGGGAGGTCCCAATTCGAAAGTCCTCCCCCGGGTCACAGCTTGAGGGGGACCCCCAAATTTTTGTTTTTACATTAAATACTAAGTACATTATCTCATGTCATGGTTTCAAATCTCAAAATGCAGCCCCCCCCCCTTCCAAAGAGGCCAAACAGCCCCCCCATACCCCCAAATCACTAGGTTCGCCACTGTACTCTGGCACAGATCACAGAACTGATGAGGTCCTGGTCTACATCCATCAATGGCCGTCATATGTGTGGGATTATGGCACATAACTAGCCAACAGTGCCAGACTAACCCCCCCTT